>SNQJ01S0030102.1:36536-59507 GCA_010110895.2 Picea sitchensis
TATTGTTGCTTCTTTTGATCTTGAAGTGGAACATATGGATGTGAAGATAACATTCCTACATGGGGATCTGGAAGAAGAAATCTACATGAAGCAGCCAGAAGGTGTTGTAATGAAGGGAAAGAAAGAGTTGGTTTGTAAGCTAAAGAAGTCACTATATGGTCCGAAGCAATCACCTAGGATGTGGTACCAAAAGTTTGACACATACATCCTTGGATTGGGATTTGTGAGAAGCAGGGCTGGTCACTGTGTATATTCCAAGCAGGTTGGTAATCACTTCATTTATGCAGTGTTGTATGTTGATGCCATGTTGTTGGTAGGAAATAACATGGATGTTATCAAGGAGGTGAAATCGCAGCTATCCTCCAAATTTGACAGGAAGGATCTCGGTGCTACTAACTTCATTCTGGTAATGGAGATTAAAAGAGATCGCGCAAACATGAAACTCTGATTGAATCAAAGAAAATATGTTGAGATGATATTGCAGAGGTTTAATATGCATGGAAGTAAACCGGTCAAGGTTTCTATTCCTATAGGTGTAAATTTATCTGCAGATCAATGTCCCAAGACACAGGAAGAAGAAGAGGACATGTCCCATGTTCCATATGCCAGTGCAGTTGGAAGTTTGATGTATGCAATGGTCTATACTAAACCGGACATTGCACATGCAGTGGGAGTTTTGAGTAGGTATATGTCAAAACCAGGGAAGGAGCATTGGACAATAGTAAAGAGGGTCTTCAGGTATTTGCGTGGCACTACCAATTATGGATTGTGCTACCAATGAAGACCAGGATTGGACATAGTGGTGGACATACATGGCTTTGTTGATGCAGACTGGGCTGGAGATCTGGATCGCAGAAGATCTACAGGTGGGTATGTGTTTAACCTATTTGGAGGAGCAATCAATTGGACGAACAAAAGACAAGCTGTAGTGGCACTCTCAACTACAGAAGCTGAATACATGGCAGCGACTCATGCAAGCAAGGAAGCAATATGGTTACAAAGATTGTGTTCAGGTATTGGGTTGGTACAACAAGCAGTGAGATTAGATTGTGACAATTAGAGTGCAATTTTCCTAGAAAATAACCCAACTTATCATTCGAAGACAAACCATATTGATGTTCAATATCACTTTGTGAGAGACATGGTTGAGGAAAATAAGGTGTGGCTGGAAAAGGTTGACACTTTGAAGAATGTTGCAGATTTATTGACAAAGTCCGTGAGCACAGAAAAGTTCTCCTAGTGTAGAGTAACAATGGGCATTGTTGCCCTGGATTGTGGACTATATAACCCTGTGGACCCCTAGATGCAAAGAAAACAACAAGTGGGAGAATGTTGGGTATATGTTATATTATTTGAATGTGTGTGTGTGGGCGCTTCAAGTTCAACAATTGCGTCTGACGATCTCTCTAGTAGTGGTACTTGTGTCATGTGCGTCGGGCACTTCCTAGGGGGGTTCCAGGGGGGGCCAGGTATGGCCCCCCCTGGTTACGCGCAACGTTTAGGGCAGCGCCCCATAATTTTTTTTTGGGTGGTTTTTGCTATTTTTAGCGATTTTCTAAATTAATCCCAGATTAAGGGATTAGGGTTTTGGTATATACATAATACCTAAAAACATTGTATATATTGTATGGTGAATGGTGAAATTCGATATAATGAAAATAAGAAAGGTTTTCCCGGGTTGAGGGTTTCCGGTATAAATCTCTGTGTACTATGTGTATGAGCCATTTATTAATTTATGTTTTGCTTAAGAATCTGTATGCATTGCTTTACTTCACAGGTTAAAAACTTACAATATTGTCATATTATATTTAGTTTTTAGAGGAAGTTCATCCACAAAAGCATGATTCTTACTTACATGCCATATCCATACCTTTACTAAAAAAATATACAACAATTGCCTAAAATATTCTCTCGGCGATCACATATTCAACCATAATTAGCCATAATTACCAACTGATTGGATCTTTCAAGTACAAAAGTTACGAAATCGGAGGAGCCATAATCAAACTATCATTTCCATTTCCAAATATACTTGGCAGGGACTAAGCTGCCATGCAACCCTTGTTATATATGCAATGAAATAATATATGAACCATATGAGAGAGATATAACAAATGAACAAAGTGGAGCTTGAACAAGCTAAGGTAAATAGTGAACAAAGAACTATAAAACATTTTTTTATCTATAGTTTGTAAGGATATTTTTGTATTGAGCTCAAAGCTATGGTATTTTATATGCAATCCAAAGCGTTGTATGTTGATGCAATTAATATTATTGACCTAAAGCCACTCTTGTACCTTATGTAGCCATACTATACATGCCACAACTTAAACAATAATTGTCTTTTTTGCACATTCATTTGTTAGTTATTTTACTATGATGATTGGTACACAATTACTTTAAGTTCACTTGAAATTATTTGTGTTGACATATGAAAAAATTGTTAACCTATTTTCAATTATTTTGTTCACATTCTCGGGTGTCATTCATTATCAACTAGTGCATGTGTGATGCAATATGAAATTTTTGTAGGAAGAACTTGTTATGTTGTACATAGTTGAATAGGTTCTGTAACCTAAAAATACATTAAGGATGGTTGGGAGTGTTTATATGAGTGTGTAAAACATCAATCAACATATCCTGGAAAGGATTAGAATTGCATTGGTTTTCAACTGCGCATAAGAATTCCGCCTCCTTCCCAACATGGTATCAAATCCTAGTTTGATATCATTATGGAAATTTATAAATATGTATCAAGAGTAAATGTATTTTGCTTATTAAGCAAGGGGGGGGGAATTTTGTTGACCTCTTCAAGCATTTCCCTATTAGAGATCACGTGGGATGGATATAGCTACTCCGTTTGGAAATTCCAGATACAAAATGTGTTAATGAAACATAGGCTATTGAAGATTGTAGATAGTAAGGGAGTTTCTCCTACTGAAGCAACATACTGATTTAGTGAAGTTTGAGGCACATGTTGAAGATGTATGGTATATCAGAATTTTTTGTGGGGTAGATCATATCATTCCTCGAACTAGGAACATGAAGAGTTCACATAATATATGAACCACACTATAGAATTTGTATGAGATCTTGAATAAATTGAGAGTCTTTACTTAGGTAACCAGTTGTAGGTTTTGAAACTAGGTGACAAAAATAATGTAGTTGACTATGCGATACACATACAAGATGTATGCGACCAACTTGTTGCAATTGGTGATAAAATGGATCCAAAGGATTTGGTTTATTTGACAAAAATATCGGTTGAATGAGATATTTCAAACTTTTGTAACCAATTTGAATGTTTCAGGAAGAATTGGAACAATTTTACTTGATTTTCTTGGTGGCATGTTACTCCAAAAAATAACAACACTTGAAGAGGTTCAAAAGTAAAAGTTTTGATCGAGCTCTCACAATGAAAAAAATGAAGAACAGTCAAGGGAAGAAATTTGAGCAGATGAATTTTTGAGAAGGAAATTTGTAGAATGCAGAGAAATATTGACAAAATATTGTTGTGCGTTAATACTGTAAATATAAAGGATACAATGCGCAAGATTGATACAAGAAAACACATGAGTAGAGTAAGAATCATTCATTAAATGTGACAAAGAAGAATTATGATAACAACACTCAGGAAGGTGCACTGGTCACATCACTTGTTGTGATTGATACTTTCAAAGATGCTTGGTACATTGACTTTGGTGTGACCAGACATATGACTGGAAGGCGTAATCAATTTGGCAAATTTGAACCACTACACAATGAGATAAAAATTTGGCAATAAAAGGACCCCAAATATTGATGGTGAAGGTGGTGTACTTGTGTTGCTACATATAGGTGAGATATGTGACATCGACAAAAAATTAGATTTGAATTTTGAATTTGAAGATAAAATGCACATGATAATTGAAATTCAAAAAGGATATGCACTCATAGCTCAAGTTATGAAGAAGATGGTCTATATCAACTGTAAGGCAAAGAAATTGGTGCTAACTGTGCATTGGCAACAACAATTGACTCTAGCGGACTATGTCATTGAAGGTATGGATACTTAAGTTTCTCTGGTTTAACTTTACTACATAAATTGAATATGGTGTGTTAGCACTTTGTAAATTTGTTTTGGCTGAGAAAACAAATGACAAAGGTAACCTACAAACCACTTTCGAGCTGGGTAATAGCCTACTCATCTCAGAGAGGGCACTCTCCTGTCACTTGGTCTCTAACATATAAGTTTTCTTTAACAAGTCGATGGCTAGGTTTTGTTGCTTTGAAAGGGTTTTTTATGATTTCGCTAGTAAGAAAGGGAGGGATACTTAGGGTTATGGATTCAAACTTCTAAAAACAAATGAAAGCATTGAATGGTAGGTAGAAATCTCCAAAGGATAAAGGTTAAATGAGGTAATGAGTTTGAATTATAAATTGAAATTTGCAGGGTGTAAGAAGAAAGGAGAACATATAACTGCACCAAAGCATCAAATAAGATGAATTCTGACCTAGTTAGGAAGAACTTAACACAATTTAAATTGCTTAAGTTGAGAGCATCACAAGATGAACTCTGGACCTTTAAATATCCAATTTAAATATGAGACAGTGAAAGTGAAATCAAGAACACAGGAAATACATACGAAGAAAGAAGACAAATATTAGACCACCACCATTAGAATATTTTCGTAGAAAGTTCAGGACATCTTCATGTGCATTCCATTCAGATTCAGAAAATTACATTAAGGTTCTGAATAGCTATATTTTCGTGCCCTTGCACTTCTGCCAATGCCCCATACATTAAGAACTCCTAACATTTATACAAACCCAGTTCCTTCGGTTTGAAACCGATTACAATAAAATCGGAAATAAAATGTTTCGTTTTGAAACCGATTAAAATAGAAAAGAAACTGTTTTGGTTTGAAATTGATTACAAAATAGGAAAGAATCGTTTCGGTTTGAAATCGATTACGAAAATAGGAAAGAAATCGTTCACAAAATCCGGGGTTCAACCCTTTCGGTAGTTCAGTCCTTTTCATTGCCCTTTAACTATGCTTCGACCTTTCATATGATTTTTTGTCCTTTATTGACATTTGGACATCATCTACTAGGCCCTGGAAAACTGCATTTTGTCTTACCCAGCTGGACTATTTCCTTCCACTGCAAATCAGAAGGAATGTCATAATCCGTCATCTCCTTTATCAAAATCTCCAAGTCAATGCAAGAAGCATATGACATGACTGACAGTCCAAGCTTGACTGTTTTGAACTGATTCAGAATCTCAAAGTCGGTAATCAACTGGTCAACTAAAGTGGCTCCTTTCAAACTCTCCTCCAGGGTTTCAAACTTAGAATGATCCATTATGGATTGAGTCAAATGAGTATTGTATTCTTCCTGGTCATACAATTTTCCCTTTCCATCCCAAAATGGTGGAAGTCCTTTGATAAACAGTTCTTCAAATAAATCTTTAAACTCTTGTACACTTTGCTCCATCTGTGTTGCTTTAGTTTGAACTAATTTCAAAAGGTTATGTTTGTCGATAAACCTCCCGACCCAAATAATCAATGTAGTTATGTCCTTAACTCCAATGGTTTGAAGGTCTGCAGTAGGAACAAACTTGAGTAAATTTATGGCGTTCTGGGCTCATTCTGATGGTTTTTTGGCTAAGTTTTCATTCAAAAAAGTACACTTATGTCTCGTTGTAATGGCTATGTTGTCTCTATCCTTAATGGAATTCAAATATGATCTTAATTTGGCAACTTCAAAAGCTATAGAATCCCAAATGATATGCTTGGCCCCTTGTAACAGACTTTTGCCTCTTAACCTCACTCTCAATTTATTTATTCTCTCTTGCAAGACTGCATTCTCCTTTTGAAATTGAGCTATGCTTTCATCTTTTGCATGCATCTCCTGCTTCAATTTCTCTAGACTTTCCTTCATCCCTTTGATTTCTTGTTCCTTCAGGTTAACTTGTGACATAGCCTAGACAATTTCTTTAGTATTTGATCCAATTTCTGCACTAGGAGTTGAAACCATAGCCTTATTTAGCAATTTTGTCTTTTCCTGTGACCATTTCACCTTTTCTTGTTCCAGCTGCAACACCTTAGCTTTGTGATCTAGTGTCTCTTGACGAAGTGTTGTCTTTTCCTGTTCCAGAACTACCAATTTTGTTGTTTGTGGATGCTCTGTAGTAGGCATTTTCAATCTCTTCTTCAAACTTTGAATTATTTTGTCTTTCTCATCTAATGAAGATTTCACCCCTTGGGAACCTTCAAACTCCAACCTCTTAACCTGAGTTTGCCAAGCTTTGTTAGATGCCCTTTCTTGCCTCAATTGTCTTTCCAATTTTTCTGCATAAGATGACAATTTTGAATTCTTCAAGTTCAAACTCAAGTAATCAAAATATAACAGGTCACTAGTTTGCTTGTGGAATTTGATCTTGTCCGGGGCACTTATGTTGTTATATTTTATCTTTATCTCAAAACAATTTTGTTCTTCTGCAACTACAATGTTAAAGGTCTTCTTTTCAACATCTCTTACTGTGAACAGAGAAGATTTATGTTGAGAGACTGTTTCCACTTCAGGGAATAAATACTTAATCTCACCCAAAGCTATATTTCCCTTCTCAACATATTGTTTTTCCAAATATTCCCTAGACTGATAAGTTGACCTCGATGTTTTATCAAAAAAATATTTTGCACTGCAAAAGGTTCTTGAGCTTCCCTCACTTTGGAGTTTATTTCCTTCTTCAATCTCTATAGTGCTAGTACCACTTTTCACCATATTTAGATTTGCTTGATCCCTGGACTCTTCATCTTCTAAATCCACAATCTGTGCTGGTTGTGTAACCTTCATCTTCTTTTTGACAGTCTGTTGGTCATCAATGTCCATAGCCTCTGAAATGCTTCTCTTGCTGTAAAAACTTGTTTTAGGAACTTTAGTCATCAACTTCTGAGGAGATTATTATGTTTGAATTGGCTGCAGGTTTACTTCCACTTGTTGTGTTTGAATTGGATGCAAGGTCACTATCACATCAACATAGACTTATAGATTCACCAACCTATCAAAACCTTCAACTTGTTCATGCTCATAAGGAGCATTTTTGTTCATATGTCTTCTTTTGGATATGATCTAGTGTGTATCATACCTTCTTCCATGTAACTGTGCAAAACCAAAATCTTTGAGCTTTTCTTAAACATGAGATAAACATGATCTAGAATTGACAATAAAGGGGCCAATGACAAAAGGGAACTTAAGGTTGGAGGCTCCGTGCAACTTTAGGAAATGCTTTGTTTTAGATATAATTCTCTGCCTGATGAATTCAAGGGAAAAGATTCTAGGAGTTAGAAAAACAGGCAATAAGTAAGGAGATTCATGACAACCATAAACCCATATTATTGTTGAATGCATGAATAATACCCAATCTCCCACTCTATTCTCTAGATTTGGTTGTAGATAATTTCTCATGTCATCCGGAACTCTAGGCAGGCTAGTATTGAAAATCAGACTATAAATTCTGGACATAACTTTGTTAATGAAGATGAGCAATGTAATTCTTTTGCATTTAGTTGACACAAATGTTGCTTCGGGAAATTCTCTGTTGTTAATTTCTAGGAAAAGTTTCAACATATAAGAATAGTATCTAAAATGCCTCATGGAGTGGAAATTCACTAGGTGTTTATGAATAGTATCAGCTAGGAATTTATCAAAGTTAATACAGACTGACAGACCAGACTCAGACTTGAAAAAGGTCAAAAGAAAACCAATCATGACTTCCACCGCATACTTGTCACTGTCTAACCCTAAGACTTGACTCAATAAGAAGCAGACCCATTGGACTTCAATGATCATTATATTGACATTCAATGGCACAAACAAACTTTCTGAAAACTGTTTAGGTTTGATAATTTGCTGTAAAAACAGGATTCGGGCTTCTGATGGACATTCTCTATATACCCTAATCAATTTTTCTTCATTGAATGGTTCAAGATTTGCATAAAAAGACTCTGGTATACTGAGGGATTCTCGAATTGACAAACCTTCTATCCTACACAAGACCCGGGACCCCTGTTTATTGACAATGACCCTTTCTTCATGAGAATATT
Organism: Picea sitchensis; assembly: GCA_010110895.2. Taxonomy (NCBI): domain Eukaryota; kingdom Viridiplantae; phylum Streptophyta; class Pinopsida; order Pinales; family Pinaceae; genus Picea; species Picea sitchensis. The sequence continues at coordinate 44,624 of SNQJ01S0030102.1, forward strand.
GTTCGACGCACCAACCTACAAATTCATGGAACGAGAAAGCAATTTCGACAGCATAGGGTACTATGGTGGCCTGGACTGCTTCTAGGAACAATATACTTTTACCGATTATATCAGACAAATTTCTTATGGGCATAGAGATAGGGGAAATGGTGATTTCAACATCGGAAACATCTGCGTCCCTGTCAATTAAGGGTTCTTATATTGTTGTAGAGTCTTGTTTTGTCACTAAGGCTATAATGGGATCCATGGTAATGATGTAAATACCTGGAAACAAGCAGAAATGGTGTGCAGATGGTGTACCGTTGGGATGCAAGTGGAAAATGATGGTCACGCCAAGGTTCTAACGGTTCTAGTATTTGAAAGAAATAAACTAATGAAATAAATCAACCGATGACCTTTTATACTTTTCAACTTTGCGGGGGTGTGAGGAAGTGGTTTTGAGGAAATCTGCCTTTCGTTCCGCAATGCGCTTGGTGATGCCATGTACCCTTGAGAGAAACCCGTGGTTTAAATTGTGGGACCGCTTTTAGGTGTTATACTTCGCGCAACTTTAACCTCCACAATTGTTCTTGACCATTGATCTCGACAGATCACGATTTATGACTTTTCAGGCCTGATCAACCTAGCGCTTCCGCCAAATTTAACATTTTCTGCCATCTTTATACCTTCTCTTATTTTACCTGGCTTCTAAATCAATTAGCGTGTCTGCAAGAGTTTTGGAAACTTGGCCTCAAGCAATACAAATTTTTATTGGTGACTAACATGGTGTATGGATTACCATAAACATAGGACCTTTGTGCTTGTATTCTTAGCAAGAGAGTTTCCCTATTGGAAAAGTGTGGCATGCAAAGTTAGTACTATTCAATTTATGCAAGAAAATGCATGAGAGTTTCCCTATTGGAAAAGTGTGGCATGCAAAGTTAGTACTAACTAGTAGAACGTATGTTGGAGGTGAGATGTATGTTATGAACTTAATTGATGATAACATCATAAATGTGTCTCTTTACTTTCTAGAGAAGAGAGGATATGCATTTGAATTTTTCAAAGAGTGGAAGGATCTAGTTGAAAAGTAGAGTGGTAAATTTTTAAAAGCCAAAATATTTGATAGTGGTGGAGAATACAAGTCAAATGATTTTGATTCATTCTACAAAAAACATGATAATAAGAGGCAATTCACAACTTCTTATACACTAAAATAGAACGGAGTTGTAGAGTGTGAGAATCATGTTATTTACGACATGGCACACTGCATATTGAAGTACATAAATATTCACTAGAAAGGGTTGAACACTGTAATTGTGCGGTTTATTTGATCAATAGAAGTTTGACTAAAATTATTTGGAATGTTATTCCAGAGGAAGCATGGAGTTATCACAAATCTACTGTTAAACAATTGCATATATTTGGGAGCATCTATTATATTCATATTCCAAAGGAGAAACACAATTCAAATTTCTTTGATAGAGTGCTTAAAGTTCCCAATGACGAAACCTACCATTTGGATGACATTTGCTTCCCATAAGAAAGTGAGAAGATGCCTAAAGTTCCCAATGATGGATCTATTCAACTTTGGGTTTCCCCCAAAGATAGTTTGCTAAAGACTGGTTCACACGTCTCATTAGCTAATTCAATACATCTTGATACCTTTTTATACAAGAAGGATGTTAAGGAAAGTGTTTTTTAGCTTAAGATTGTTTCGATGGAAGCTCTAATTTTTGCAACCCCATCATAACCCAAAAGATCACTCCCTTTGACCTAAGTTGTCCTCTAGTTTATGATGGTTATCTTGAGTCTTGCACTAAAGAGAGGAGATTCTCTAACCATGTTATTCTATTTGAGATATATAGCCATACTACTTAGCTTCCATCTTGTACCAAAGGAGGAAAATTGTATCGTTGCGTAAAGGAGGAAAATTGTATCGTTGAAGCACTTTCTAGGTTTTCATGATCCACATGCAAGGATCTTTAGGATGGATGGACAATACATGCTCCATGATCGGGAACAATGCCTAGAAAAAAGGAAGCATAGTACAACAACATTATTTATGGAAATTTTTCTCAGATCATTTGGCCTTATTCTGGGAGGACCCCTAGTAGTAGATGCATGAACTAACACTCAATCAATCCCTACAGGAAGCCAAGGTTTCTTTCACTCAATATAAATGGACTCGTATCTACCATTACTGGATGCAAGGCGAGAACATGACAAGTACTAAATAGATGATATATCTCAATAAATTATCACATAGCAAACTCTGCATTAATAAATAATCACATAACAATTCATAAAAAATTAAACATAACTAGAATTGATGGCTATATAAACTATGCTGAAAGGAGCAATCACACCTGATCTGATGAACTGGTCGACATTACAGTTGGAATGGTTGACCCCGCATGTTTCTCTTCAGTTGTATGACCCTCTGTTAGTCTTGAGCTTCCCTCAATTGATGAAGAAAGATCTTAAAGTACCTGCCAAAATCATTCAACCTCCATAAATATCTAAAAAATCAATACAAGTCATATTTGTAGTGCATTATTTACTCTAAGATGCATTTTTACGAGAGTGTCAGAACATACTTGAATGAGCTCCTCTTGGTTTCGAGAATAATTTATTGGAGCCACGCGTCTAATATTTGATCAAACTACCTCCCTTGATTTGAAGTAGCAACAACGAAGTCAACATTGAATTTGTTGTTGCTCTGTTGGATCGAGGGAGGTTTGCTCCAATATTCAACGGCTCCAATAAATTATTATCTATTGAACAGGGCCAACCATGTGAAGGTGAAATCTCTTATGGCCCCTCCCCCCCTCACATCGCTCTCAATTCCCCAATACCCAACATATAAATCTATTGAAATATTTACAACAAAAACAAACATATATACATACCAATATTCACAATTGTTTACAATGAAATAAAATGTTTCCTTGATCCATTTGGAGTGAGCTCAATTCTCTTAAGAGCAAAGTAACAACTATTCCATAACATCATACACTACACTAAAGCACTTTACATCTAAAAACTAGAGAATGGAAATTGATGTGAAAAGAGGCTTTATTCTATTCCATCATATGACTTGGTTGGAGTATTAAAATGTACCTACAAACAACATAAAACTCATCCCACTTTGATATATAAGTGAAAACATGATATTTTTCCAATATTTAATCATAAACTCACTCAAAATACTAAAATTAATGCTTTGGAAAATAATAGGTCTAAATTCATATGTAATCATGAAAATGGTCTTAATGTAAGGTTGAGGGAAAGCGAAATATGGTGAAAGTGAAGTAAAAGGTTGGTAAAAGAATGACATTTTGGTGACCCAACAAGTAAAAAAAAGTATTTTATAGAAAATATATTTTATATTAAATAGTTATTAAAATATTCATGTACATCATCATTTAGTACTTTTAGCCAGTAGTTATTAAAATATTCATCTACATCATCATTTAGTACTTTTAGCCAGTAGTTATTAAAATATTCATGTACATCATCATTTAGTACTTTTAGCTAGCCTCTTCTTCTTAGCTCTATAGTTCCTAAGCATTTCATCAATATCTACATCTTCGTTCTCTGGGTGCTCTTCAAAATCTGATTGTGATTGTGTCCTCTCACGCAGAGCACACATAGTCGCGGGGTACTCACGAGGTAATGGAGGCCGCTGTGATGAGGCATCACCTACAAAAGAAAAAAATACAAAATTTAGATGGCCAATTTTTAAATATCATTGAACTAGTTCAGTAATATTACAAAAAACACCTGCAATGTCATTATTTACCTAGTGCACTGGTCGACACCATTGGAATGGTTTCCCCCGCATGCTCCTCTTCAACTGTATGACCCTCAAGTACAACATTCTCTGCCATTGAGACCACAAACTTTATAAGGACAATCATAAATGTATAAGTAAAAAAAATAGAAGTACAAAATGTATAACTACGAAATTATTAAGTACATGATTAAAATACAACCATATTACCGTCATGTGCCAGCTTGGTCGTAGCACCATCGTGGGCCTGCACCCCCGTGGAATATTGAGGTGGCATGGGAGAACCATCTTCTGGTTGCAAACTGCCATCAACACACTGCTCTCCAATACTAGTGCGTTCGTTGACAATGCTGCTCCCCTGATTAAAACAAAGTTGTAAAACATTAATTTATCGATGATATCCAACATGACTATATTATATTAATAATAAAGGTTAATGTGGATTGAATTTTATTTACCTTATCCTGCAAAGTGGTTCTTGGTAACTACCCCAAGCTTTTTCGGTGTTTAACTACAACTTTATAGCCGTACTTGTAACCAAGCTGGAGGTCTTCCTCCATGGTTTCAGTACCAAACTAGTCACCCTGCATTGCATAAGAGTATGTATTTTTAATGTTATTCGCTGCAATTAAAAGTTTTAAGGTGATACAAATAAGATATTTAAGTAATTACAATTCGTGACTACAACTTCAAGTAGCCGCCTTGACCTAGCCTGTGCTGGCCGCATTTGGCAAGCCTTGCTTTTGTTGCCTTTGACGTGTCAGTCAATCTATCATCAAAAGTTTCAAGTATGTTAATATATACCACAATTTTATTTACATCTAAAAAAAATTGAAGGTATTGAATTGAAATTGTAATTTACCTTCTGGGACCAGAGGGTGTTTTTCCTTCATTTGTCAATTTCTTCTCTTTTGCGTCCTCAATGAGGGCCTTCCACTCCCTCTCTGAAATCATCAGAGGATGCTTGTACCTATCGTTTTGTTTCAAATGATTCCTATATGTTTCCCTCGTATATTTTAAATATTGGTCAGCTGCGGTGGTGACCATGGTCTTATTAAATCTGTCTACACCAAAAAGGCTTTCGAGATAATCCATCAATTCTTTTTTGATGTTGGAATTATGGGAATTCCACCTATCCAGTATGGTGGACCCAAAAATCAACAACGCATTATTCTCCAAGGACCTATAAAAATTGTTATTCCCTACACACAAAATGATTATATGATTATTAATTTAAAAATAATAATTTAGATGATTTATATTTGTCTACATAGAGAACATGAAACAATTAAAATTTTTAAAATTACCTGGGACTTTAACTTGCTTTAATGGAAGCCCTTCCTCGTTGACCATAAATGTGCCCTTAAGGGTACTTGTGCTGGTCACACGTCTTTCTTTAGGAAAATCAACCATATAGTTGGTCAAATCATCGACCTCATCTCCGTCACCACCTCCAAAGCCTACGTATGTGGTCTCTTCCTCGGTGTGCGTGTCGTGGCTCCGACCTAATGGTGTGGAAGGTGGATATATGAATAGTTGCATCCTGACAACTTTACGAGGGCCTGCGTCGGGACCCTGTGGCATCTGTGCAGTGCCACTATTACCGACACCATGCATGTTGGTGTCAATAGAATCCAAAAATCTCTGTATAAGAAAGAACACATTTTTTTTTTTCGTTTAGATAATGTAAATGTTAAAAATCAAGATTTCATAATTGATCTTATGACATAAAAATAAAACCACTTGAAATTATGGTTATTACCTTATATGTCTTAAGCCTTGTCATAACTTTTTTGATCCTTTCTTCGGCCTCGGGAGTTTGATCTAGAATATCTAACAAGTGAGTTAGTTCCTGATTTGCTTTATTGATATTTTTTCTAATTAAAACTATAGGTTCGGGGGATTCATAAAAATCCCTTTCTTCGAGCGAATCATCATCAACATTACGTCCCACCGACTACATATTCAACAAAATAAATGATAATTCAGTTATGTAAACAAATAAAATAACTCATCGCCACAAAAATAAAATACACATTAAATGCAATTAAAAAATTGTTGTTCGTTTACCTGTTTTTAGGCCGCTTTTGATTTACCGCGATCAACCTACCGCATTACAGTAAATTAGAACCGTGATCATTATCATGAGAAAAAAATTCAAATGTATGAGAAATCCTCCCTCTTTATTGACATCCAAGGAGGAATGTTATTGTTGATAACAAAAATAGGCCACATTGAGTAAATAGACCGAAGCTCTCCAAATTGATTAACACCGTAAAGAACATAATGAAAATCACAAAATATAAGAGTCACTGCTTATAGGTTGGGTAAATTAGTATACGTATCGCCCCCATGATAGCAACATATGTATCTATTCAATTCAAATTGCAATCAATCAATAACTCTTCCCCCGCGACTATTGATTTTATTGCACATACGAATACACAGTTTCCTTCACATCCCTCAAATACACAATTTGGTCGCTTATTTGTGGTCGCAGGTCGTGTACAGTTTATAAACCCTGCAATATTCTCCATTGCTTTTGGCCTTCTGTCAATATAGATAGTTGCTCCTTTATTTTGATCATTGTCTTTTAATTTTATATAATTTGCAGCCAAGCCATATCTTCACATACTTTTTGTATATTAGACTATTTGTATCCAATCTTTGTATATATAATAGGGTTTGATGTAATCCATCAAGTCAGTTAATCCGTCGTAACAGACCTTTATGCCATCCATGGAAAATAACCCCAAACCATGTAATGACGATGGAACAATCCGATATATCCTTTCATTTACACAAAAAATAGTGTTTATTTCAAGAAGATCCTTGGGTACCCATCATTTCACTATATGTTTGTACCTCAAGGGCACCTCGATGTCGTCTATGCTCTCATGATCATAAGAACATTATCTCCCTTTCGCAAGAAAAAATTCCACGTGTCTATGGAATTTTCTTCTGATCTTTTCACCTCTAGTTGATCTCCGCCTATTAGACCTACTAGATGTTTCACTTTCCTCTATTCTACCTGAACTTCCCTCACTTGATGAAGATAGATATGAAAAATACATGTTTTCTTGTACATCCTATAACACCATTAATGACATAAACAATCAGTCAATCAAGATGTAACACTAGTTCATTACTAGTATCTTGTTGGTATCAAAGTAAGCTCATAATGATTACCATAGTGTTACTCTTTCACAATTGTATTATGCTCTATTACTATTGGTATACTATCTGGGAATTATAGGAGCATGTTTGGAGTCAAATGACACATGCCAACAAGTGGCGGTAATAGGACACAATGCTAGTTAGAATACCCTAGAACTGATGCCATTAAACACAGACTCAATCCTAAGGCCAACTAAGGAGAACAAACAACACATGCTAATTAATCTAGGAGTCAAGAATGCAAATAGACCAACTTTGTATTACGACTAGACCATCTTTATTTGAAATGCTTCATGTAACATATTTCATCGACTTATTGTGATCTTGGTCTCTCTTGGAAGTACTTTCATTGACAACACCAATGCTCTTTTCTCCTTTAGTCGACCAACCTACTTTAGTGGATTCCTAATTAAGATGGAAGAGGGTTATTCAATCCCAAACAACTTGTTGAAATTGAAAAGGCATCCATGGTCAGTTGTTAACAATTGCTAGAGATGTAGATAAGATAAGATAATGTTATTAATGCCCAACAAATGACCACAAAAGTAGGTCAATGGGACTAAAAGATACATCCAATGTCAATACAATGTGGGAGCATAGAAGAAATTCCTAGATAATGTTGAAAGCTAGAAAGCGAAAGAAAATCCTCCTAAGGACTTAGAATCTAGATGTCCAAGAAGAAACCTAGTTTCCTTTTCAATAAGATGCACCAAGAAAAAATGCCTTATCTAAAGAGGATTGAACAAAAGAGGACATACAGCCAATTTAAAACTAAACTCTTAGGTTATAAATCAATATTGGAAATATTTTCCAGATGTGAGCTCACCCACTAATGATTATGATTGGTACCAAGGTACCGAGTGTGAACCCACATGGTGTGAGTAAATGTCTTTGCATATTTCATTGTGGGCATCATTGTTAGGAGATGTGGTCACAATGATTACCAAAGCCATTTTTTGTTGGCATCTTCTCTTCCAAGGTACATGCATTCATTGTATTTGTGATGGTTTTTATTTCCATATCACTATGATAAAGAAGTGTCCTTTCTTTCTTGTATCTGACTACAAATACAATTAGTGAAGGCAGTGAATACAAGAAATGAATTGGAGTTTTTCATACTTGTTGAGTGATTTCCTAAGCTCACTAATTCTACATCCAGAAAGGTTTAAACTTGAAAGGAATCAACCCGTAAACCTCTCTACTTGTATATAAAGGGAAATTGGTTTGTGATGATGTGGACGAGATGATGTATGTCCAAGAGGAAATAAATTTGAATAACAAAGTTTTCTAGCTTCTTTGAAATGTTCCCAGACCATAGTATTTGGTTATTCTATGCATATTTCCTTCACTTTTTCTTGGGGTTGAAGAGGTCCCAATGCCATATTAATTCATCCACATATTTCTTGGAGGGGTCTCTTATGTACTCTTTAATATAGGAAAGGTCAAGAATTTGATTATGTAATGCACAAATGAAACATCTTTCTCCTAATGGTAAAAATTCACTTACATAATTTGGTGATGAAAAATACATTATTTTAAAAATTCCAAAATCCATTTTAAGGAAAATATCAAAGATCATATCTTTTTCAAAAACTAGTAAGTGCACATCAAAGTTAGCAAAATGAGAATTAGATTGAACTGGATGAGGCATTCATCCTTGAGTTGTTTATTCAATATATATATAATACACTATATTTATAATATTGTTTTCCAAGGATAGTCCTGGTACTATTTCATTGTGTCATAGGTGCTCGCTAGAGTTTTGGTGTCAATGTGGTGGGTGAAGGGCTTGGTTGTGGTTGTGACACAACAAGCATTAGTGGAGGCACAAGAAGGGAAATAATGCATGCCTATGTTTTACTCTAACATTGGCATAAGGGTATTCCCAAGGTCCACACCTAGGTACTAAGAGAATACGCGCAAGAGAACTAGGTGTAAATAGGGATGCAAATTAAGTGTGAAATTTGATGCATGTGTGCAGGTGTAGGCTCGATTTAGGGCCAAGTTGACTTGGTTTGGTGAGCCCATGGATGTTGAGAGAAGTTTCGAAGGGGTATCTCTGGAGTTTCGAAGGGGTTTTCGAAAGGGGTTTCTCTGGAGTTTCAAAGGGGTTTTCGAAAGGGTTTTCTCCAATTAAAGAGCTTTTCATTTGCTGAGAAGAATTGTGCATGTTTTCCAGTCCCTAGGGTTACAAATGTTCAAATTGGCCTCAAGATGGATGTTCATATTGGCAAGACAAAATCACTTCACACAAAAACAAACGTAGGATAAAGGATAATTCAATTTTATTCCCAATTTGAATTCAAGTGTGCAGAGGTACACACCATCCTTTCTTTCTCCCTTAGTCTCGGCATTGCCTGATCAATTTCAAATATCCTTGCCCTCTCCCTCAGTCTCGACGTCGCCTGATCAATTTCACAGATGTCCCTCGACAGTCTCATGCGCAAGTGCAACTATTTCCCTCCCCTTGATCTCAGAATTTCCTGATCTCGACGGTCTCACGCAGGTGTAACTATTTCCCTCCCCTCATATCTCGAAATTGCCTGATCTCGACGGTCTCGCGTAGGTACAGGTATCATTAAAATGAATAGTAGAGTGTGAATGGGAACACATGGTTCTCGGTTTGGTTTTGTTGTGTATAATGATGCTATAACATATATCACATGTATGTTACATATATGTTATAACATACATGTGATATATGTTATAACATACATGTGATATATGTTATAACATTATGTTATATATGTTATAGATAAGAGGTAGTGGTTTAAAGGTTATAATGTTTAATAATTTTAATGATTCAAGGTTATAGTTTTTACAAGGGTTAGGGGTTAGGTATTATAAGGGTTTAATGTTATAAGGGTCAAGGGTTACAAACATTTGGGATTATGCATCAAATTCAAGCATCATTATAAGTGTTAGAAGTTATACAATTATAAGGGTTTGAGAGTTAGAATCTAGAGTTTATGAGGGTTACAGGCTATACATGTTAGGGGTTGGGTAGGAGTTAGGTGATAGGAATTATACCTATTATAGGTTAGGGGTTATAAGAGTTCTAAGGGATGATTATTAGGGGTTGGAGTTTATGTTAGTTTTGTGGGTTGTAGACGTTAGATGTTAAGTGTTATATGGGTCATAGGTTAAATATTTAGGGTTATAGGGGTTGGGGATGTCAGGGATAATAGGGATAAAGGTATATAAATTTTGTAGGTGTTAGGATTTGTACAATTATAGGGGTTTGAGGTTATAATATTTAATTATTGATTATACTAGTTAGTGGTGATATGAGTCATATGAGATAAAAATTATAGTGCTTTAGAGTAAATTAGCGGTTATAAGGGATAAGAGTTTCATGTGATAAATGTTATAAGAATCAAGGGTTATGCAGATATAGAAATTAACTTTTAATTATTAGAAGTTCTAGAGGTTATATGGGTTAGGATTTATAGGGGATAGTGGTTATAAGTGTTAAGGGGCATGAGTCTATAGAGATCTTAAGAATGCTAAGAGTTGGTGGTTTTAAGGTTAAAGGTTTTAAGAATTTTGTGTCTCACATTATAGGTGAATTTTATGTAAGTCCACGTGAGGAATCATAACGAAAACGAGGTAGGGTGGCCAAATGCAAGGTAAGGTGAGTTGGCAAGAAGGGCAGCCAAACGCAACGCAAGGTGAGTTGGCAAGAAGGGCAACCAAACACAACGCAAGGTGAGTTGGCAAGAAGGGTGGCCACATGAGGAATCGTAACGAAAACAAGGCAGGGTGCCCGAAGGTAAGGCAAGGCGAGTTGGCAAGAGGGGCGCACCCCACAAGAGGAATCATAACAAAAATGAGGCAGAGTGCCCAAATGCAACGCAAGGCGAGTTGGAAAGAGGTGCACCCACCCACATGAAAGGCATGAAAATGACCACACAAGGGAGCACTAGGAAAGAAGACGAGCCAGATGTTGGATAAGGAGCAATTTTGGCTTCGACTTAACCTTTTCAAGATGGCCTGGGAAAGGCTGGGCACCCAAACACAACGTAAGGTGAGTTTGCAAGAGGGGCGCCCACATGAGGAATCGTAACGAAAATAAGGCAGGTTGCCCAAACACAACGCAATGCGAGTTTGCAAGAGGGGCACCCACAAGAGGAAACACAACAAAAATGAGGCAGAGCGCCCAAATGCAACGCAAGGCGAGTTGGAAAGAGGTGCTCCCACCTATATGAAAGACACAAAAAGGGCCACACAAGGGAGAACTAGGCAAGAAGATAAGCCAGATGCCAGATAAGGAGCAATTTTGACTTTGATTTAACTTTTTTAAGACAACCTGGACAAGGTTGAGCACCCAAACACAACACAAGGTGAGTTTTCAAGAGGGGCGCCCACATGAGGAATCGTAGCGAAAACAAGGCATGGTGCCCAAAGGCAAGGCAAGGCGAGTTGGCAAGAGGTGCACCCACAAGAGGAATCGTAACAAAAAGGAGGCAGAGCACCCAAATGCAACGCAAGGCGAGTTGGAAAGATGTGTGCCCACCCACATGAAAGGTATGAAAATTGCCACACAAGGGAGCACTAGGAAAGAAGACGAGCCAGATGTCAGATAAGGAGCAATTTTGGCTTCGAATTAAGTTTTTCAAGATGGCCTAGGCAAGACTAGGCACCCACATGAGGAATCGTAATGAAAGCAAGTGCAATAAGGCTCCAAGAAAGGTGGGTGTCCTCAATAATAAGCATAAACATAAGTGCAAGAAATATCCATAAGTGGGCATCTTCCTTCATGATCTAGGACATAACCATGAAACCTCCTAGTCCCAATATGAGATGTCACATCGACAACAAATAAAAGGCATGAACTGTAACATCCAAAGGTGGACATATCCACAAACTAGAAGTTTGAATTAAGTCAAACCTCCAATGATAAAAAGTGTGAGACCTTCAAGAGAAACATCCTGTCAAACAAAGCATGGAAAAGTGCAGAATGGCCTCAAATGGTGGATGTCTTCCTCAAAACAAGTACCAAGCAAGTGGATCCATGAAATAAGGAATCAAATTATATATGAAGAACACATGCGAAATGCCTTCAATGATAAACTAAATCCATAAATAAAGGGGTGGCCCCTCATCAATCAATAAATAAGACCATCACTTAACATGTAAATAAGACCATCCATTAACATGTATAGAAGAAGGGTGAGCGCTCCACATGGGATGATGAGTAATATCCAAATTTCACCTAAACACATGTGAAATCATCCCACAAGGCAAGGGCATTCCATGGCAGGCTCCTCCACCAAGTAATAGGGCATAACAATATGTAGAAGAGGGAAACACTCGACATGAGGGTGTAACACATGTCATAAAAAACCATAATATTTGTATGAATCCTCAACATGAGCAAGGGAATTCACCTCATGAACATCACACCATGCTAGACCATATCAACCTAAATGAATGTGAGATCAAGTGATATCAAGGGGAGAATTCCAAGCAAACAAAGATGCCAATACAATATTAGCTTAGCCAAAAATGATCATACAAGGGTGTTCCATCAAGGGAGTCATACATCAACATGTATCATCAACCATCCAATAATGATCATATAAGGGACTCGATAACCAAGTCTACAAGTATGAAAGGAAAGCAATTACCAAGACAACTAGAGCATCAACATCATCTAGCCATCCATGACTACATCACTAATAGTCTCATCAAATGTAATCACAACCCCTAGGCCATCGAAAGATCAACTTGTAAACCTACCTTTGTGATGAAAATCACAAGAGTAGTGAAAAAATACTAGTGTAGGTGTCATGTAAAATGAGGGGTAACACTAGCAACACAAACTGGATAATTTTGAACATAATCATAATTTCATTCCTCTTGCCAATACCAATGTCTAGTAGGTTTGATTCCTATCTTGCAACACCAATGGATGAATCATCAATAAATTGACTTCATTAACTCAAGTGGTTGTATTGTTGATTCTCTTGGTTAAAGTGGATTTAACCACTTTGTTTGATTATTGAATTACCAAATCGAGTTGATGTCGCAGGAGATTCAATTCACCCACTAGAAATGTCATGCACCAACCCCGCCTAGTGAGCAGTGAATGGGGCCAACGTTGAAATTTCTTCAATATGTGCCTGTACGCATCAAAATTTAACATGGTTAGACTAGACACATGCCTTGACGGTATGGGAGGGTTTAAAGACTCAAGGATGTATGATGTCCCCACATAATCTTTGAGATCGTGTTAAGCCCTAATATTGGCTCATTAACCCTTAATTGGGGCATATTAGATTAGTAATGTTATTTTATTTATGTCGGCTTTAGGCCATTAGTTGTAATTATACCTCCTAGTCTCCTATATATACCAAGGAGACATTTTCATTNCTGTTTTCCCTCTCAAACGGTGACTGTCTAATCTACAGTTAATTATCCTATCTACCTGCATTAAATCTAAGTAAATGCCTCAGCTACCTAAGGACGAGAGCTTATCCGCTCAAGGTCCGTTACAACCTATAAGTGCGCTTCATCACATCAAAACATTAATGCTTGGCGCAGTCATATATTACAATGGTTTAAAAAATTTGGATGTTGGCGCTTTCCAGCTGTTCCTTTTCCTCCACGCGTTGGCTCACACGATGTAATTCGGATGCTCCTGCATCACATTGTCATCATTCATCATTTTAGCCATATGTATAATATTTTTTGGAACTCTCTTGAAATTTCATGGAACTTCCAATTAACCCACCAAAAATGTCATGCACCAACCCCACATAGTGAGCAGTGAATGGGGACAACGTTGAAATTTCTTTAATATGTTCATGTATGTGTCAAAATTTGACATGGTTAGACTAGACATATCCCTTCCCAGTATGGAAGGGTTTCAAGACTCAAGGATGTATGATGTCCCCACATAATGATTGAGATCATCCACATTTTCATCAATGTTCATCATGCATGTCTCATTTCCAATGTTTTCCATTCCCTTATATAGAATTGTTATCGGAACTATCTTGAAATTTGACATGGAACTTCAAATACACTCATCACAAATTTCTTCCACCAACCCCACATGGTGAGAAGTGAATGGGGCCAACGTTGAAATGTTTTCAATATGTTCCCGTATGCATCAACATTTTTACATGGTTACACTATATAGTTCCCTTGAAGGTATGGAAGGATTTTAGTACATGGAACTTCCAATACACCTATCACCAATGTCATCTTCAATCGACCTCACATAGTGAGAAGTGAATGGGGCCAACGTTGAAATTTCTTCAAAATGTACATGTATGCATCAAAATTCGACATTATTAGACTAGAAACATGCCTTGATGGTATGGGAGGGTTTCAATACTCAAGGATGTCTTATGTGTACATAATATTTGAGATCATCCATGTTTTCATCAATGTTCATAATGGATGTCTCATTGTCATCATTTCCATATGTACAATATTTGTTGGAACTCTCTTGAAATGTCATGGAAATTCCAATTCACCCACCACAAATGTCATGCAACGACCCCACATAGTGAGCAGTGAATGGGTCCAACATTGAAATTTCTTCAATATGTCCCTGTAGGTGTCAAAATTTGACATGGTTAAACTAGACACATTTCTTGACAGTATGGGAGGGTTTCAATAATAAATTATGTATGATGTTGCCACATAATATTTGAAATCATCCACATTTGCATCAATGTTAATCATACACATCTCATTGTCAATGTTTTTCATTCCCTTCTATAGAATTGTTGTCGGAACTATCTTGAAATTTGACATGGAACAGACTATCCATGTCAAATTTCAGTGCATGTCGAATTTCAACAGAGTGTCCATGTCACATTTCGGTGCATATAGAAGAATTTTGAAAAACTTTGAACATTAGCCCCATTCATAGGTCATTGTTTCTGATCATGTACTCTACCCCTAGTACAATGCCTT
>SNQJ01S0030103.1:0-24949 GCA_010110895.2 Picea sitchensis
CCCTAGCTTGGAGATTATTGTAACAGAGCATTGCTCGACTGGAGGTTTCCCCCTCGAAGAGGCCTGTGAACATTGCTATCTGATTCAAAGTGCTATTTATGTTGCTATTTCGTATATCATTTCTGTGTATTGTGAAGATTATGTTGGATATTTTATTGTTATTCTGTCATTTCTAGCATTTCATTTATGTTCTGCATATTTTATATATCTGGTATCTTGCAGAAAATAAAAGCAAGATGGATTATGCAAAACATACATTATAATTAGAATAAGAATACTTTCAAAAAGTAAATGGTTTCAATGCCAGAATTGATCTATGAGATTAACGCTCGAGCGCCTTTTATTTCCGAAATGAATGTCAATCGTCGATCACTTTGCAATGTGAGATCTAGGTGACCCTACGACTTTAGCATCCCTGCTAAAGTTTTAGCACCCTGCCAATTTTAGAAATCCCCTAGCCATGTTTAGCGATGGCACAAATTTCTTATAGCTCGAGAGTTTTTGAAGACGGAGCATGAATATCTCCCAAAGTAAATTTCTTCCACAGTGATGTCGCAACCTCTCGTCACTTTGTATTTCGAGACTTCGGGAGTTGTAGGGCACATAGCATACATATCCTCGGGAAGACAAAACTTCCAAACTCATTAACCAAGGCTATTTACTTGTTAACCTGAGATTAATATAATATTATCATTAACTAATTCGGGAGTTCGAGACTCTGGCTCTTCGGGGCTCCGGGCTTTGGGAGAACTGTGTTTGTTTTGGATGGAAAAAATCCTAGAGTGACATTCTCCCGCAGTGATGTAGCGGCCTGACGTCAAAGGATAACATGTCACTGAAATAATATGTGCCACATGTCACTTGAAATAGTACAGATGTCGAACCCAAAATATGCTTCAAATTAATGTCACGTATCAGGGTCTAGATCAAAACTCATTAACCAAGGCTATTTACTTGTTAACCCTAGATTAATATAATATTATCATTAACTAATTTAGGAGTTCAGGACTCTGGCTATTCGGGGCTCCGAGCTTCGGGAGAACTGTGTTTGTTGTGGATGGAAAAACTCTCGAAGTGACGTGTCATGATCTAGATGAGAGACATGTGTCATGACTGATGGACGCCACGTGTTTGAAATAGTTTGATGCCACGTTTCAATGACGGATTGATGCCATGTCTCTCCAGTACTTAGGGCTTCAGACGTTTCTAAATGCAGAGCTTGTATAACTACCGGAGTAGTACGTCCCTAGATTAATGTGGTGGCCTCACGTCACATGATGTCACGTGTCTTTACTAATGGATGCCACATGTCCTTCGTGGATAAGTATCACGTGCCTCTGGCACTTCTCCCTTCGGGAATTTATGTATGTAGAGTTTGTATAACTCTCGGATTGGTACAGGCCCATAGTCATTCACCATGTTTATTTCTAATTAACCCAAGATTAATGTATCTTATCATTAAGTATCTCGGGAGTTCTTGACTCTGGCTCTTCGGTGTTCGACGATTTCAGCCTGTTTTGGATTGAAAACTCCCAGAATGGTACAGGCCCAAAGTGACATGGCATTTCGAGCATTCGTATCTGCAACACTTTGGTTATTTGGGGTCAAAAGGTTGACCTATCACATAAATAATATGTGCCACGTGTCTCTTGAAACAGTACAGATGACGAAACCAAAATATTCTTGAAATGAGTGCCACATGTCATGATCTAGATAAAAGCCATGTATCCTGACTGATGGATGCCATGTGTCGACGACGGATTGATGCCACGTCTCTCTAGTACTTAGGGCTTCGAAGGTTTCTGAATGCGTATCTTGTATAACTCCCGTAGTAGTATAGGCCCAGAGTGATGTGGCGGCCTCGCGTCACATGATGTCACGTGTCTTTACTGATTGATGCCACATGTACTTCGCGGATGAGTACCACGTGCCTCTGTCACTTCGCCCTTCGGGAATTTCTGTATGCAGAGTTTGTATAACTCCCGGAGTGGTACGGGATCAAACTAATTAACCATGTTTATTTCTAATTAACCCAAGATTAATGTATCTTATCATTAAGTATCTTGGGAGTTCTTGACTCCGACTCTTCTGTGTTCGGTGATTTTGGCTTGTTCTGGATTGAAAACTCTCAGAGTGGTACACGCCTGAAGTGATGTGACACTTCGGGCATTTAGATATGCGGCTTCACAAGTTTCAGTTTGTTCTTAAAACCTAAATGATTTTTCAACTCTGAATGCGTAGGTGTCGTTGATCTGAATCCACATAAAGGTGTTAGTTTTATGTTGGACTTTGGGTTTTCCAAAGCATCTTCCATCACCATTTCCAAATCTGGATCTCATCTTGTAAAAATGATTCTTTGTAACCTAAATGAACAGTTCATTGATATGTCTAAGGATGACACCCCGAGTGCCCAATCTTAGAATATCTTCTTCATCTTGTAAGATAATTGAATATGTTAGAACACTTTAGAATTTTAAACTTTTAAATTTTAAAATCTTTTTTTTAACCTCTTAAAAATAAAATTTCACCAAAAAAACTTAGGGAATTGCTTTTCAATTAAATAAATCCATGATCATCATGTATTAATAACGTGCTTACAATATCATTCGTTGATCATTTGCATTAAATTTGATCAAACGTCTCTCGTGTTCTCTGAATTATAAACCTATCCAAATTTTAAAAGAAAACCTTCAACGATCACTTCAGGACTTCGTGCTTCGGGAGTTTCTAGGCATCTAAAAAACAAAACCCTGAATCTACGAAGCTCCGAAGTCCCGAAGACAGTTCCTCACAATAATATTTAAAAGGGTCTATAGATGAGTTATAGGACAAGTGCCATTAAAACAATTCTTGCGTTGGCACCTGGCACTTGCTGTAAACATTTGTGTCAACTTATTCGCACATTTTCAGGTGAAGCGTGTCACCCATGTTTCTTGAAACGTCACTAAAAATGATGTCATCATTGTGACGTCACTCCAGGATATTGCCCTTCGAAAAATAAAACAAAGAATGCTTTCAGGACCACCAAACTATCAAACTATCGAAGCATTTGATGTCATAACAAGTAAAAATGTTTCAAAAAGCGAATAAAATATTTAACAATTTTAATTAATCATTATTAACTATTAACTAATCGCTTTGCAAATTCGGCCTTTGGGAGATTTTTGTTGTGCTACATCCAAAACTCCCAAATTCCAAAGTGTCGAAGTACGAGCTTCACATTTAAGAAAATTAAACCACGGAGCTCCAGGGTTCTGAAGCCCCAAAACACCTATAACGGTTCAAATGTTTACTACGGGAATTCCTTCTTCGGAGGATTTCTATCATCCTTCAGTCAAAACCCTTTAATAGCGAAGTTCTGAAGTACTTAAGGCTAAAGGATTTTTAAAGCATGATTAATTAAAACATAAAAGTGATTAGTTGCTTCTGCAATTCCGCCTTCCAGAGATTTATGTTGTCTTACATTCAAAACCTGCGAACGCCGAACCGCCAAAGTATTAATGACATTTATAAATGTCTAAAGTTAAAGATTTGGGTAAATATCGCAATCACCAGTTAATAAATTCCATAGATTTTTAATAATCACCTTGTCAGTAGATCAATAAGAAGATTGATAAACTTTATGAATAAACACATTTCGAATCTCAAGTCATTTTACCATTTGCAATTATAGTTTTTCATTAAGTAATTGAGAGCTTACAAACTTCTCTTATCACAGTAAGGTTAATTTCATTTCTCTGAGGATTATGGCGCCACGCAAACCAGGGAAGAAGCAGGATTCATCAACAGATGATTCCAACCCAAACACATATATTCTCTTGGACACCACTTCGCGAATTACAGACACCATCAAGTCTTGGAAACATGTGTATGATATCTTGGAACATGAGATTCTTCTTTGTCTGAACAATTCAATGGAAGAAGAGGATGAGTCGTTCTCAGCCAAGCTCAGGTTGGTATCTCAGTCTCAACTGCACAAGATTGTTGCTTGACCAAAGATAATACCCTACAATGACATGATAAGTTGGGCTCTGGAGCACATTGACATTCAAACTAGAAGCATTATCAGTTACCAGAACACCTTTGTTGGCTTCTTTCATTCGGAGGACATACAAGTAATGTATAAACTATCTTCTGCACCCAAATACACGTATAATGCATCATTTATTCTGGATTTTGGGAGAGAATGCACTCAATATGGCAGAATTGGTCATGACATAATCAAGACCTGGTGGGGAAATCCAACCAAGTTTAAATCCGATGCTCATGGTATATATTCCACAGCATCTTTAGATTCTCACATTTTATACATTGCCATGATGCTATGTCGATTATTTGGCAGGAAAAGACCTGCACATTTCACAGTTGAATGGGTGTCTATAATCAATGAAGTGGTCGAAGGCTATACCTTCAACTAGGCAAAAATGTTGTCAAATAACCTAGCTAGGGAGGTTGTTGAGTACAAATCGTTGAAATCAAGAGGGAAACATGCTCCTTTTTACATGTTTGCGTACATCATGGATTCCATTTGCTTCATGACTCCATTTCCCCTGATGAACGGGAGATACACCCCAGCTAGTTCTGAGCCTATACATTTCTACCATTCCAAACTATGGGAAGAAAATGCTAAAGATTTATTTTATGAGATCTGTCACAATGTAGTGGTACCCATTCATGTAGCTATCTATGGTCACCCTCCGCCCAGGATTTCAGAGCACATTATGGGGAACTTAGGCACAATTGCATATTGGTACATTGAACAAAACTTATCTTACATTAGAGTGTCCGACTGCTTCATTTCTCCCCATGCCCTTACAAAATTATTTCCTAATAGGTTGGTCTGCAGAGAAGTGGCATACCAAACAGTGCCAGGAGGAATCACAAAAGACTTGAAAGTGGCTCAAAAAAAGGTATGACCAACATTTCCCATACAAATTGGCATGTTTACATTGTTAGATTTTGGTCATTCAAAAGTCGAGGTTGAATCCTTGGAAGATATCAAATCAGTTGACATTGAATTCAAAAGACATGGTCCTCATAGGATGGTAGAGAATCATTTGGCCCAGTTCAACATGAAAATACATATACACGAAGACTCCCCTTATGAAAATGTTTTCCGAGGAGCTAGATCCTATGAAGAAGTTGAAAACAGATTTCAGACTCTGCCTCCAGACCAACCGGATGGTTTCCTTAGCTTTCAAAAGCACAGAAGGAACAACTTGCCTAATATTTTGCAAGGAGAGTCAAAGCCCATTCCATCTTCACATGAAACTACATCCACAAAACCCCAGCCAAATAGCTCCACTGAGGACAAAACTAAAGAAGTATTGAACAATACATATGCATTATTTAAACATATAAAAGCATCAATGTCATGCCTAAATGATCAACAGTTATTAGCTTCCCTTGAATCCTTCATGAAACATGGTCATGTGTTTCCCCCTTCATCACCAGTTACTACCATTGTTACTCCCAGTGTTATTAGTCTAGAAAAGTCTACTGTGCCTATTTCCCCTATTACCTCAGTAACTCCTTTATTAACCAATTTTGAGCTTCCCAGTTCCTAAGTCACCCATCTAGACGAACTCACTCCCATCTTGCCTGAAGAGATGCCCCCATCAAGTTTATTTTTCAATAAGAAAATAAAAGCTATCATCAGAAAAGAATCTCACCAAAAGGAAGGAGTGACCACCAAGAGACATAGAATAGTATATGATGGACATGAAAACAATGACCCTAAATTTTCCAAAGAGGTTTCGGATTCAGTAGGATCGTTTTCCACTACCAACCAATGGTCAGTGGGAAATCCTACAAAGAAACTAGAAGAAAAGTCTCTCTTGGTTGAATGGTTGTAGAATGAAATGAAAATCACAGAATAGGTTATCAGGAGTAGAATTAATTATGACATAGAGAAAATCAGGTTGGCTTATCAACAACAGATGAAGAAGCTACAAGAAAAATTGGAGATGAGTCTCCAGAATTTACAGATTAGTAATTCCATGATTACTCAGTGAGAAAGTTCAATACAACAGTTGCAAAGAAGAATAACTTCACTGGAAAAAACAAAAACAAATAATACTGCATTCCAAAAACAAGCATCTGAAATCAATGAAAAGCTAGAAGTTGTCCAACAAGATCTATATCAAAAAATGGATACTATTCAGAAATACTATAAGGCAATAAATAATTCTCTGAAAATTATTTATGAGAAAGAAAACAATTCTTGTATGGCCATATCCAAATTTCAGGAATTCATTGTATGCAGACATAAAGCCAATATTCCTGGTCTCACCCCTTTTTCACAATATGAACAGGTTAAAGGCGAAATGGCCATAAAAGTTTGGGAGACGCGCCTAGAAGAAAGAAAGAATCTTGCTAGGGAGGCAAATGAGGTTTGTTTGAATACCTTATCTATTGTAGAGACACAATTGGTTGAATTCAAAGGTAATGATATCTCTGAGACACTCGAGAAAATCGGCATAGAAAAGAATAAAGAAAGCTCTAGAAAGAATAAGGAAAGTATACAATCTATCATCCAACAGATGAACCAAATTGTTTTGTTCAAGATCAACGAGTTGTTGGTAAAACCTAGTTTGCAACACCAAATTACAGTCCAGGCAGTAATGAAGATCCACGAGTAGCTACCACTAGTACATAAAAAGGTATTTTCCTTCGAATTCAACGAGAACATTGAACCTTCGATATTTGGAATAGCATTCATGGAGCAAGCACATCCGGGAGCAAATAAAGGAGCTTATGAGGCACCAGCACATCAAGCCATAACTCAACAAAATCTTCCTTCTGTTTTTCAATTTGGATTGTATTCTATATTTAGATCAGATATTGTGGAAATTCTAACTACTTCTAGTTAAGACAATTTTTTGTATAAATACATAGATCTTACATCTTTTCCAGGTTTCTTCTGGATGAATGTAAAACAAATAACTTATCGAATATTAATACAAGAGAAGATGGAGATTCTAAGTCTCCTTTAATTTGAGTTATGTGTTTTCCCTCTGTTTCCACTCCATCTTCATATTAGCTTCCTTATGTACTTCTTCAAGATTGAATAATTACAATTTAGTAATACATCTATTGTGATCTTAATACATCAGAAGTCCATTCAGTTACATTTTTTTCCTCTTATCTTACTATGAGTAAAAACAAGACCTATGATCTGTGTAAATTGTTGCATTCTTAATCATCTATCAAGGGCACATATTCATTTTTTCTACTACTACAAATGAGTGTAATTCATACCTTGCTTTATTTTAACAGTTTTTTCAATCATTTCTACATCACTTAATATAAAATTTACGACTCAACTAACGTGATACTGCCTCTATATTATATTATCATAAATTTCACTTAAAGTTACATCTTAGAAGCACTATAAAAATGCACACACCGCACAAGACCCTACCATTGAATTGGCCAGCCCACGTTGTGCCAACGCAAAATAACTAGACAGTCATTAAAGCCATTAAAACCCACCTCGTCAACCCTGCCATTTCGGCACTTTTAGATCATAATTGGAATCTCAAACTACAATATTATCGAGAAACCCCTTTATTAAGAACCCCTTACATTAAATGTTGAGTAATATGACATTTCATGTTGCATATGCTGACATAAATTCGATAAAACCGGCGAAGGAAATCCCAATCAAATAATATTCAACTTACGTCATGCCAAATCTCTCGAATTGTTGAATCAACAAATTTCGGATATGTTATGGGGATCAATGGTTCCCTCTCTCTTTAAAGATCAATGAATCACAATTACTTCGGGCCTCCATACCTCTGCATTTATTCCCAATTCAACCCGACAGGGACTACGCTGCCATGCAACACTTGTTAAATCATGTATTCAATATAGTATCAAATATACTATATATTATATAATTTGTAAGTTTACAGTGTATAATATAATGAAAACTATTTAGATAATCAAAATTAAAAGAATCAAAACAAAATTATTATGCTTTAGAGAGTGACAATTTGAAGTTTCAAATATTATATGAATGTACAATAATTGTAGATGGTTTGGTAAAGTCATCTCTATTTACTCTTTTGAGATTTAATTAATTTTTTTTTTAAATACGATAAATAAATAATTAAATCGAAGGGCCTATCCTTATCCCTCACATACAAAAGCTCTTCAATTAAGCAGTCAAGCAGGGCTTCCCTAAACCCTGGACGCAAAGCCTCATTGTTCCTATTTTTAAAAATGGGGATAGAAACATTCCCTCTGATTATAGGACCATTATTATTAGCTCAATCTTAGCCAAGATTTATGGAATTATTTTGGAAAATAAGATTAGTCATTGGCTAGAAAGGCATGGTAAAAGAGATAAAGGCGAGCCCAGGTTTAGGAGATATCATTCAATTGTGGACCATCTTGTTACCTTTAGGATCATTGCATAGGAGTTCCACAATACTAAAACTAATCGTTTGTGTTGTTTTGTTTACTTTAAAAAAAAATTGACATTCTTCCTAAGAAAAACCCTTAGAATAGGTTGGAAGATATAAAAGTTCCTCTCAAGTTGAGGGTTGTTGCAATAAGGATGTATGATAACGTTATTGTTAAGTTTTAAAACATCGAGGACTGGTCAAAAGAGATTAACTGCAATATTTTGAGTCAAACAAGGTTGTCCCTTGTCTCCTACCCTTTTTAGCATATACATTGACAAGTTAGAAGATTGCTTGGAAACAAAAGGTTGTATCGGCCCTACTCTCACTGCTATAGTCATCAATCTTCTTATTTATGCCGATGATATCATTCTTATGGCAAGGAGTCCCCATGATCTTGAAAACCAACTACGAATCCTCAACGATTTTTGCTCCAATATGGGTATGATTGTTAACACTGATAAGACTAAGGTCATGATTATTAAATCCAATAAGATCACTTATGATACATTCGTATATGACAACAACAACTTGGAGGAAGTGACTTCATACAAATATATTGGAATTGATATTCACCACAAGCTCAATTGGAATTATAGAATTGAGAAAAGGATTAATGGGGGATGGAAGGCTTATTATGGGCATGAAAACAATTGTAAATTAGTTGATATTTGGAGTTGGGATAAGAAGAAACTCCTCTTTGAGACTCTTTTTACACATGTTATTCTTTACGGATGTGAATTCTAGGGCTATAGTATCTCTCGTGAATCCTAGAGAAATATGGAGCAAATACAAAAGAATTTTATAACCTATAATCTCAAAATTAAAGAAAATACGCCCTATCCCATCCTCCTCTTAGAAACAAGCCTCATGCCCCATTGAGAGCATGGCTATGACCAGATACCTAATGTATAAGAACAAGTTAAACAACATGGAAGACAAGAGGCTTCCTAAAATTGCTTCAAAATTGAGTCATAACCACCATCGACTCAAGCGATGATGGCATAAGCCCGGTATTGGCTAAACTATTGGGGAATCATGGAAGACACCATTTTGCAGAATAAAGATACTATTAAAAAATTCCTCAAATCAAAATTTAAGGAGAAAATGTGGTGTGATAAAGAGAGGAAAAAAGAAAATTAAGGTATTATAAGGATGTAATCAACCCTAATCTAGAATATAAAAATTATATATTTGTTTTTCCAAGTGTAAAGAAAAATATAAGCATTGCTAAGATAAGAAAAAATTATCACGAGCTCCATAGTGAAACTAGGCGTTGGTCAATTCCTAAAATGCAATGGGATGAAAGAGTGTCACCTTTGTGACACTAAGAAGGTTGAAGATGAAAAGCACTTTCTCTTAGATTGTCCACCCTATACCCATATTAGATCTCATTTTCAAAATATTTGTCACACTACCAACCTTCCTAACCTCTTAACTCAACAAAAGTATGGTGATCTTGGAAAGCTTCTCTTAATGATGTTCGAACACATAAACAAAATTCTAAAGAATTGCAAGTAATCACTTACCCTCTTAAGGTTTGATATACCAATTCTGTCTTAGTGGAAGTTAATCATCATCATCATCATCGTCATAATTTTTAAAATAATTATATTCAAATAATAAATTTTAAAATAATTGAAGTGAAAATTATATTCAATTAAAAAAATTTAATTTAATTGAAGTGAAAAATCTAAAAAGTATAATTTCTTTTTACTAACAAAGAGTTATAATTTCAAATGAAACCAATATAGATTCATTTTTTTACTAACAAAGAGTTATAATTTCAAATGAAACCAATATAGATTCATTTTATATTTCTTAATGTTTAATAATCACCTCTTAAAATAGATCTATACTAGTTATTATAATAATAATATAATTTTAGATTACAATTTAATTATACATATTTATTTGTTTGATAAATAGATCAATTATGTATTTCTATATATTATTTAATAATTATATTAATAATATATATTGATTGTATTATTATTTGAAAATTTTAATTAAAAATTAATGTAATTCATGAGAGTTGTATTTTATTATTATTATTTATTATTAATTTTTTATTTTTTATTATTATTTTAATATTTTATCATTATTTTAATATATTATGTTATATGAACATTAAAAATTATGTAATTCATGAGACTTGTATTTTATTATTATTATTTATTATTAATTTTTTAATTTTTATTATTATTTTAATATATTATGTTATATGAACATTAAAAATTATGTAATTCATGAAACTTGTATTTTATTATTATTATTTATTATTAATTTTTTAATTTTTATTATTATTTTAATATTTTATCATTATTTTAATATATATTATGTTATATTAACAATTTTTTCATAGTGAGTTCTAAAGCAATTTCTAAACTCAACTACAATCAACATAATTGTTTTTAATAAAAATAATATAATTTTGAACAATTTTTATTCTAATCATATTGTTTCCATTAATTCAACTTATCCAAAATTTTGGATGCATTCAATGAGACCCTCAATCTTCAATTTTACTTATATCATAGTAAAATTATCACCAATTAAAAATTTTGGCAGAATTCTCGACGAAATATTTAGTCGAAAAGGGAATGCCTAGACACTAAAATAAACGTACAGAGTTGGTACGACCAAGGATTTGCCTCATTGTCCAAAGGCAATGTGGCATCACCAACCAAGGATTTGCCTTTTTATTTCCTCATTGTCCAAAGGCAATGTGGCGTCGATCCATTAGTTTGTGGCATTTGGGTATTTCCTTCACTCGATTTTTTTTCCAGGAGAAAAATTATCTCGAATTTATATTATGTATAAACTCATTTACAAAAGCATAAACAGCTGTCAGATAGATCGGTCAGTGGTTCGAGTCATCAACACTACCAACACAGAGAAAGTATTACAGCTCAAGGATCAAGTCCAATTCGCGCCAACGTTGCAGGAAGAGTAACGGCCAGCAAATAAACGATCCAGAATCATTTATACCTGCCCTCCTACTTCACCAGTGAGTAACGGCATTGTGGATCAAACTCCAAAATAACACAGCAGTTACTTGAATATGATTATGACAGCATTCAAACAAAAATAGTAATCTGTCGACCTTCGTCGCCAACAGTGAATACCATCAACGAGAGTCAAAAATCAAAATACTCAGCAGGCACAGGATCAAGTAATAGACAGCTATCCGGCAATCAAATAAAAACATTGCAGAACCAGAAAATGTCTGCCAACCTCCATCAAAAAATGCTTAGATGTGTCATGGAACTATCCACACCATTGTCTCTGTGAAAGATGGAGATCCTCCCAGTCACCTCCTTAAGAGCTCTCTTAGAGAGAACATCCGCTTCTCCGTTGAGTTCCCTCGGAATGTGATGAAATTTAATCTCAGCGAAGAGTTTAGACAGCACCTGCACTTTCAGTTTCCAGCACTCGATGTGGACAGAGCGGAGATTGGATCTATTATTTATCCAATCGAGAACGACCCTCGAGTCTCCCAACACAATTAAGTGTTTTATAGACCACGACGTGGCTAAAAAGAGGGTAGTCCAGAGCCCCAGGAGCTCAGCCTTAGTGTTCGTTCCTCCCCCGCATCTAAAAAACCATTTAGTGATTCTGGAATGGTGTGATTTGAAGAATCCACCAGCTCCATAGTTACCAGCTTGCGCAGCTCCGTCGAAGCAAGCTAGCGTAAATCCCTCTGGCAGATTTAGATTTATAGCTTTATGAGTGTGGACTACAACCGGAGCTTGTTTCCAGTTAAAGGAAAACAGAACTTTGTTTATCACGTTCAGCAAGTTAGGAGGCCGGTCCTCAAATGTAACCCTGTTCCGCTCTATCCACAGGTTCCAGCAAACGAGCGTTGCCAGACTGACTGGAGGAGATTTTAGTGTGATCCACAATTGAATGCAATCAGAGAGAGTGTCTCTGCACCAGGAGAAAGGAAGACAAAGATGCTTTAGAAGTCGAGACCAGACCTCCCTCGCAAATCCACAATGGATCAATAGATGATGGACGTCTTCACCAGAGCAACGGCAAAGCAAGCAGATGCCTGGCCCCTCCCAACCACGCCGGCGAAGCGCCTCCCAAGTTAATATCCTACCATTCCCCGCTAGCCAGAGGAAGAGTTTTATTTTTAGTGGAATGTTGCATTTCCAAAGTTGGAAGGACCAGGAGGAGTCAGCGCTGAGTGAGCACTTAGATTGAAGAGCTGCATATAAATTTTTCACTGTGAGGGTGCCTGAGGCGTCCCCTCCAGCCCACAGCAGCGTGTCCCGCTCATCAGTAAGTGAAATGCCAGCTCCTCTGATAGCAGCTAAATAACAGTTCCACTCAGTCTCCCACGATCCACCTAGAGCCAGCTCCCTGCTTCCCAACCAGTGTTCCGGCAGCGAATGTGTACCAAATAAGAGACTAGCATGTGAGAGGGTAGAGAGAGATATTGAATCGAGATGATCACTCAAAGAGGGAGAAAGGAGAGAGTTCTCCTCCATTCCTATAATTTTATCCTTGCCAATTTTGATCTCCTTGCCAGAGTCGGGCTTCCAACGAAGCCAGTGAAGTATAACCGGAGTAGAGGCAACCAGGCCTTTCCAGAATGGAGAAGCTCTCTTGATCGGGAAGGAGGTCCTTCGAATCCAGTTGCTGAGGGGCTGAGAACCCAAATATTTATCAACTATTATTCGATGCCAGATACTACTATGTGTTACTACTCTCCAAAATGAGCTAGCCAAGAGAGCAGTGTTGAAAGTGTGAAGGTTTTTTAGTCCCCAACCCCCAGCTCTACGGGGTCTTGAAAGAATCTCCCAGTTGCAGAGGTGAAAACAGCGTTTTCCAATCCTCCCGTTCCACAAAAAATTAAAGACTAATCTGCGAAGTTTGGTGGTGATCAATTTTGGTATCCTCTCCAGGGACATCCAAAACACTGCAAGGCTTTCGAGCACTGCTTTTATCAGAATGAATCTGCCCCCCAGGGACAGCCACTTGTTACCCCAGAATTCAATTTTCCTTTCAAATTTTGCCACAAGCCAGCTCCACTCACCCGGGCGAGTAGCTCCCAGCTTCAACTGGAATCCAAGATATCTAAAGCCCTCCTTTAGGTCAGTATATGTAAAGTTGAAGTGATCCCTGAATCTCTGTAGGGGCCGAGAGTCCCCAGTAGTGAGCAGATGACTTTGAATGATTTATGGAGAGTCCCGAAATCGAGCAGAAGTGTATAAGAATATCCTGGATTACAGTCCATTCCTCCAGGTCTGCTTTCGTCATGATGAGTACATCGTCGACGAACATTAAAAGAAAAATCTTAATTAACTTGGAAACCTTGATGCCAGTCAATTGGTGATCACTGAAGCTCTTGTTTAGGAGGAGGCTGAGGCCCTCCATAATCAAGATAAAGAGATAGGGAGAGAGAGGGCATCCCTGTCGGAGCCCCCTCTTGATTTTGAAGAAACTAGAAGCTTCACCATTAATCAAGACAGCGAAATTGGCATTGGAAACACAAGCAAGTATCCAGTTTATGAGTTGTTCCCCAAACCCTGCAGCATGTAAAATAAGTCTCAAGAACTCCTAGTCAATACAGTCGAACGCTTTTTTAAGATCTAGCTTTAGGATCAGCGCTTTTTGATTCTTTTGTTTTATGTTGTGCAGACATTCGTGAGTAGCTCCAATGGCGTCCTGGATTCTCCTGCCCTTCAAGAAGCCAAGTTGCCGCTCTGACAGGCTAGCACCCAGATAAGGTTTGATCCGATTTGAGATAACTTTCGCTATAACCTTATAGATAAGGTTACACAGGGCGATTGGACGGAAGTCATTTAAGGAGAGAGGGTTGTTCTCTTTCGGGATCAAGACAAGGAACGTTGAATTGATGCCACCAGCAATCTTTCCCTTGAGGCGAGTATCCTCAACCATCTGGAGTAGATCCACTCCGACCAGATCAAAAAAGAAGATAAAAAATTCAGTGGTCCAGCCATCCGGCCCAGGACTCCGCTCTTTGTTAAAATGTTGCAGGATATCTTTAAGTTCTGTGAGAGATACAGGCTTATTTAACTCAATGGCTTCCTCAGCTGTAACCATTTGCGGAAATAGTCTAGCCGTAGAGGCCTTCGCATGTAGATTTTGTGTGTTTGAGGCTTTATATTGTGTAGAAAAATGAGTGGCCGCCTCTGTCAAAATATCTTTCTGTCCACGAATTTCTCCAACATTAGCACTTTCAATTTTCCAGATGGTCTTTTTATTTCTATTGAAACTCGCTACTTTGTGAAAATAACTGTTGTTGGAATCGCCACAATGAAGCCAAGTTGCGCGGCTGCACAGTCTCCATCGGAATTCGTCATCTCGAAGGATGGACGCCCTGAGTTCCTCTAGCTCACGGAGTCTAGCCGCCTCCTCCACCGAAAGCGCCGAGCATGTATCATTGAGAATGAGGGTGGATATGTGCCTCTCCAACAAGAGGAGGCGGGCCTTTTCCAAATTAGACTTTTCCTTTTCCCAATGAATAGTATTAGATTTCAGAACCTTCAGCTTCCAAATCAAGCAGTTCTGTGGATTGGGTTCAGAAAGAAATCGGGGGTCAGACCAAGTTGAGTGAACAATGGCTGAGTAAATGTCAGAGGAGAGCCAGTTGTGGTTGAATTTGAATGGGGTTAATCTGCGAACAGTGGGTTGCAAATTGAGCAGAATGGGAGCGTGGTCTGAGAAGTATGGGAATTCCACCCAGGAAGATGGCGTAACAATGGAAGACAGTAAACCTTCAGCCACTAGAAATCGGTCAAGGCATCTAGCAACAACAGCCGAACCTACATGCCCATTTCGCCAAGTAGGGACCAGGCGAATCGGCTGTACATCAATGAGATTGTTGGTGACCAAAATTTCTTTGTATGTTGCTTCAGCAGGTCCAGGCTGATAAGAACCTCCCCAGTGTTCGTTTGCAGAAAGTATGATGTTAAGATCACCTCCTAGAATGAGGTTAGGAATGGCAAGGAGGCCTCTCCCAGCCAGGTGCGTCCAGAAAGCCACTTTATCTGAACAAGGCCCATAGACGTTTAGGAACGCCAAATCCTGTTTGGTAGCCAGAGAGTGGCCTAATAAAAGAATACCTCCTTTTGTCAGAAATGGTCTCAATTCTAACTGGTCGGGGTCCCAAGCAACCATCAATCCACCAGAATTACCTATTGAACTTACAGCCACTGAGTACCAAGTCGGCCGAAATTTGTGCATGAAGTCTCGAGCAATTTGATCCATCGAGATTGTCTCTTGAAGGAAGATAACATCAGGCTTCGATGTCCCCAGTAATCTTCGGAAGGAGGCTGTCTTGAGGGGGCCTCCGATCCCCCGAATATTCAGAGAAAGCACAATCATGATTTGGAACGTGCCAAGGCTTTAAGTGCTCTAAGTGCCTTACCATTCTGGGAGTTGGATTCGATGGGAGCTTGCTGGGAGCCCAATGTCTCCTTTTTCTTTCTGGAGCTTCTCGTCTGTAGAGGGGAAAGCTCCGTGCTGATGCCTCTTGACCACTCAAAATTTTTTTCCTTTGTATCAATTGGACGAATATGTGAAGTACTCGCCCCCGCTGCTGAATTAATGGGTTCTTTTCCCCTATAGATATGCAGATGGGAGCAGGTTTCAGGCAGATCATCCTTAGTGAAAGATTTGTTAAGCATTGTCAGTAGCATAGCGCCCTCTTCACTAGGTTGACGGGTCTCAGTGGGTAGCGATTCTGAATCAACCCGATCAATCAAGGAGGGTGGCTGGAGTTGGTCAATCAGGGAAGTGGAGCAGAGGGCAGGCGAGAGTGTCAAAGTGTCTGGGTTCACACAAGGAGTGACTGTTATCGAGCAATTAGAGGTCTTAGGAATGGAGTTAATCTCAATACTCGGAGAGGTTTTCAAGGCAGTATGTGAGGAGGTGAGCCAAAGAAAGATGTTTGTAAGGTCCTTCTCTGTAACAGAAAGCGACCTAAAGAAAGTGGGGCAGAGCTGATTCAACTTGGATCGCGGAGAGATAGCCTGTCCTGGAAGGTGGGGGGGGGCACAACTGTGAGGGCACTTCCAGAAAATCAAGAGCAGGGTCGGCCTCTATGTATTCAGGAGGGTTTAGGTGAAGGTCCAAATCTTCGGAAGGTTCAGAAGGTAACTTACCAGGGCAGGAGCGCCTGAGGTGCCCGGTTTCCCGACAAATGTTGCAGCGAAAGGGGATCCCAAGAAAATCCAGCTTCTGTAGATGAATGCGGCCCCTCCACTCTATCTCCAAAGAATCCGGCAGTCCAGTGGAAATGTCAATCTCAACCATGACTCTTCCCAGTTTCCTTGAGTGGCATGTTGCCGAATGTGGGTCAAATGCAATAAACTTACCAAGTGTGTTTGTAATGGCAGTCAGAGCTGCATCATTCCAGAAGTGAAGCGGGAGTCCAGGAAGAAGCACCTAGAGGTGCCTAAGTTGAAAGTACTCAGTGTCCGGGCTGAATGCAAGCCTCCAGCGCTTAAGCATGAGGCTGCTGCCTCCCTCGACCCACGAGTGTGAAAGAAGGAGAGTGGCGTCCTCAGGGGATTTGCAATGGAAGCTCAGCCAGCCTTTCTTCAGGTAGAGTATTTCTGGTGTATAGCCCAGTAGAGGAAGCCACTTCAGCTTGGTCCAGTCCTCCAGAGTATGTGTGTTGAACCGCTTGTATGAGAAACGACCCACCAGAGTGTAGCTAGACATTTTGCAGAGGTCCTCGAACCCCACACCGTCTCCAAGAATCAGTCTCTTTGATCTTCTAATGGATTTCCATGCCTTTCGACCTGTTGAAGCCCGGCTGGAATGGTTTACAGCTAAGTTTACCTCATGTGTGGTAGGGAGTCCCGAACGTGGGGGAAAAGGAGGGAGAGAGTGGTTTAGATGGTTCTTGTAGGGGTCTAAGGGTAAGTTTAACTGGGAGGGGGGGTCGGATCTTACGGGAGGAGAAAATCCTTCGGAGTTGGTGGGAGCACTATTTCTGGTGGACTTGGAGGGAGCCTTTTTTATGGAGGAGGCAAGGGAATCCACCTTTTCAAATAGGCCTGCTCTTTCCCAGATAAGCTCGTCTGAAGGATGCATCAGGTCACGTGTCAGTGACTCCATGATAGAGGGGTCAGTAGTAGGCCCCCAAGTGGAATCACGAGGCCAGAAAAGAGATGAGGGGGACAGGAGGGTCCGTGTATCAGAGCCAATCGAGTATAGGAAAGAACAGTGAGCAGGGGAAAACAGAAGTACTAAGATCTGGACAAGAAGGAAAACGACAAGATAGCTGAGTGAGAGGATCCAGTGCTAGCCGGGAGCTGGAAAAAAAAGGCAAATGTTCAGTTGTAAATACAAAGTTCGAGGAGGTTGTCTGGAACGAAAAGAAACCGATAGCTCTTGTGCTTTTCAGAGAGACGAAGGGCGTGTGTCCGCCCCACCGCCAAAATCAAATAAGGTGACAGGGATTCCTGAATCAATCAGTTAGACGAGTATGTATCACATAAATCTGTATGGGATCCACAACAGGGACCATAAATAGTTAAATCGAGAGTGAAGTAAAAGACAAGGATGCAAGGTCAGTACTGGACAGTGAAAAAGACAGGCTAAGTCTAAAATCTAAGAATCTGATCACCCTACCAATGATCAGCTCAGTAGATGGAGGTAGTGGCTGCAGAGGGGTCCATTAATCAGCTGGAAAAGATCAATGGAAGTCCATAGTCGACTGGTTCGCCTGCGCAGACCTGGTTCAAAAATCATTTTCCCGCTCGATTCAATCTTTACCCCCCAATTTTAACTTGAAAGTGTTGAAAGGTCACATGTAAATGATAGTGACTTTCATGAATTTTTTGTGCTCAAAGTGAAATACCTTCATCTTTATTCCTTCACTCGCTTAATTGGTCTAAATTCACCTACCCGTATAAATGGCTTATTTTATTTTCTCTTGGGGGACATAGTAATAAGTATTGCATATAGTTTTTTTTTGTTGTAATAAATTGGAATGGTAATGGAGTTTCATGAGTTATGTAATTTTATCACAGTGTGATTGCATTTATTATTATTTTAATTTATTAATGTTTGATATTAATGGGAGTGAAGTCGTGGTGGGGGGTTTTGGGTTAAGGTTTGAAATTTGTTAATATTTGAGATGAGCAAAATGAAATGGTGGGTTTGAAATATTATAGAGATTGAATCTCCACGGTAGCTATTGAAATGAGTGGAAAATAAAACCCCAACTTCTATTTTCAAATACAAATTAGGTTTATCTTCACATACAAATTAGATGTTGAGTGGCTACTAGAATTGCTTAAAAATTGTGTCTATCCTACTATATTTCTACCACATATGCCTTGAGGGGGGCATTTCTCACCTAAAATGTCATACAAAGGCTTAATTGTAGCTTGTAGAGCACTGGACTCCTAATACATACATTTCTTGTCCTCCATATTTTCATCCATAACACAATTGTTTATATAGTTCGAAACTATTTCATAATGCAATTCAATATCCTTTGATTCCCCTTCTATTATGGTGATCACATTCTTAGAGGATAAAGAACCCTAAAATTCAGCAGTAGGCATGGTTTCTTTTTTCTACAACTATGGCTTCTACAACTCAATGTTATTACGTGACAACCACGATTTTCCTATCGCAAACCATGGGGTTGGTTATGTTTTGCTTAATGTTCGTTGCCATGGTTTTTGGGATGGATTTGGACCCTGTTGAAGGAAAAACCTATTTGCATGGAGATGTGAACAATGTTTGATTAATAGGGACAAGGAATGAGGTGTGGAATCATCTAGTTTGTGGCATTTGGTTATTTCAATTAATTGGGACTATCACTTCACTCTCTTAATTGGTGGTTTATTTTATTTTCTTTTGGGGGCACTTAGTAATAAGTATTGCATATAGACTTTTTTTTTCTTTTGTAATCCGTACATTGGAATGGTAAGAAGTGTATTATAATAATAATAATCTATTTTTAAGGTCACGACCAAGCCAGACACCAAATTGGTGTATGAGACCTCCTTCATCCAACGATTTTACTGGTAAAGTCTACAGAGGTATACATACCCTACCCCCCTCTAGATTTGAACTTGTGACCTCTTAGGAGGAAACACATGTTCTTAACCATTAGACCCACATGTTCTTAACCATTAGATTAAATAATATGGATTTAAATAAAATTTGTGGTGACATATATATAAATTTGGCATCTAGCTCATTTTACATAATTTTATCTTTGGAAATTGGTAATTTTATATTCAATGTTTGGCAAATAAAACCCCAACTTCTATATTGAGATACAAATTAGATTTATCTTCACATACAAATTAGATGTTGAGTGACCACTAGCTCAAGAATTTGAGAATTCATTACAACTATTTATATGTTAGTCCTAGAGGACATATTAATCAATGAAAATATTAATTCAAGTAACACGAACATTGTGATTATGTACTTCAAATAATAATATTTTTAATTATTTTGTTTAAATTTAAAAAAAAAAAATTACAGGTTTCAAGACTATAGTCATACATTTTTTGTTTTTTAGTAAATTTTTACCTTGGGTGTATATTAAATAGTATGGATTTAAATAAAATTGGTTGTGACATATATATAAATTTGACATCTAATTCATTTTACATAATTGTATCTTTGGAAATTGGTAATTGTATATTCAATGTTTGGATATATTCAGGGTTGACAAATTTACATTATTTACTATTTACAAAATAGGGAAACATTAAAGTTTTTACAAAATTAATAAAAATATATAACGCTTTATGTATAATTAGATACAATATTAATATTAATAGTATTTATAATTACATAGGTTACCCATATTAATGTTCAAAATCTTATTCAATTTTATATGTCATTTTTCTTATTAGTCCATGTCGTAGGCATAGAGGGACTATAGCGATCGATAATTCGTTGACTACATATTAGTTTGTCCTTTGACCCGAAATATTTGTACAATACCTATTGTTGGAGCTATGGAATTAAAAGCATATATTTTTATATAATAAAAAGTAACATATATGTACTGATCTGATTGGATAAGATATTGGAGGTCTTATTGTCGTCTTCGTTATTCCCAATGTATTATATGGCAACATATCCAAACTTTTTCTCGTAGACAGTATTTTTTAATCATATATTTTCCCTCTATATTTCTTGAAGGTGGATTAATGCTAGCATTAGTTCGAATGTTTGTATTAGCATTTTCTGCTAGCCGAATATATCCGTAAGTTTTTATATGTGCTAAGCATATTGAAATGTTTTGATATCCAAGCTTTGTAGTCATTGAGAATTCCAAAGTTTATAGTGTCTTTGGCGGATGTATATTTTTTGAAATGTATTGACACTTATTCTGAGATGCCTCAATAGGCCTGACTGCTTAAAGGTTTACATGATGCGACGTCCTCCAACACCCCTGACAACTTAAATGTTTGCATACCATGAGGTCCTTAGACAGCCTGACAGTCTTAAATGTTTATGTAAATATGCTTCTCGGAGTACATTTATCCTCGAAATTTTCTATACAGTTACAATGAATTTGCACAGTCTTGTTTGTCCACTGCCAGTTCAATAGCCATTGTATGTTTCATCCTTGTTCTTCCTTTGTAATGCAATTTCGTAATCGTTGAAGCTACAAACATTTTTTATTGGTTCAATGAGTGTTTCTTCTTCGTTGGTTTGTCGGTTGTTGCTTGTTGTTGATTCGCTCGCGATTCGACCTGCGCTTCTGCATTTCATCGTTTCGGAGTAAGTTTTGATGCCATAGTTTCATTTTGTATTCCTTGTTTTCTATTCAGTGTTTGTAGTTTGCAAGTAAGAATGTTTGCTTATTTGTAGTTGCATGCTCCTCGTATGTTTTCGGTTCCTTCTGTGCTTGGGTTGTAGTTTTGTAATCGTTGGAGATACATATGTTGTTCATTGGCTCGGTGGTTCTTGTTGGTTTTTTGGTTCATGGGTTGTTGGTTCTATTTGTTTGGATCAGGTTTGCGCTTTGGGGCCCCGGGGGTGCAGTTCGGCCTATTTGTGCTTTCTCGCTGGTTTGGTGCTTGTTGTTTTCTTTTGTTTGATTCGGCCTTGCAAGGTTGGGGTCCAGCGGCGGTGGTTGGAGCTTTTTTTTTTCTTTTTTTTTTGGATTATTATTGTTTTTGGGGGGCGCTTTACGGTGTTCAGCCCCTGCACCCACGAGTCGACATGCAGTTGTGTTATTTTCCCTGTCTGACAAGGCCGATATCTGTTATTCTATGAGATTTTGCTAGTGCTCCAATGCTACCATGAAAGAAAATAGTTGCATGCAAAATTGTTCAAGGATTACATGTGAAATTACAATATCCGTTGTTTTTTGTTGGAATAAAGCATATGTATGCAGGTTACATTTATAAACCATGTATGGTCAAATGTGTCGATACAACATTACATGTTCTTTCTCCTCTACATAGATTGGTGTGCGCACGATACAATTTGTGTTGTGCTTGAGATATGATATGTGCAACAAAGATTCTGCAAGATTATATTTGGATGTCTGGAAGCATGTCTGGGTAGTTTTCCATAGAAAACCAAAAACTTGTATCGTGGGCACAACAGTCTATGTAGAGGATAAAGAACATGTATTCCCATCGGTGGAAGCATATCTAGATAAATTTCCAGGGAAAACCAGAAATCATTTAGCTGCGGCCATGCAATTGTGTGATATTTTGTGCCTTGTAATATATTTTGGGTAGGGAAAAAAATTTACACATTTACAACCATGGATAGAGAAGCGCAAAGGTTCATGTTTCTGCCTTGCTAGAATGTTCGTTGAGTCAGTTTTACTGTATGTACATATTGCTTGTTCTATGGTGAATACCAGCTTCCATTGATGTTCATTGTATTTTGTGCGTTCCCACATTCAAACAAATAGAGTAGTTGGAGAAAACGAGGGAGTCTTGACTGCATCGGTTGAAGAGGATATAGAAAGGTGCATGCTTGTATTGTTGTTTCATATTGCGTTGTTTTGTATTTCATTTATGGTATGTATATGTGTTAAACTAGTTGTGTGCCTTCGTACATGGTAAGTTATCTTGGTAACATGCCTTCCTTCCTGCATACTAAACTAGTTCACGTCCGTTGTGCTTTCGTTGCATTGTTGCATTTAAACAAACATAATGGTTGGACAGGACGATGGACTATTTGGCGGGTAAATAGACCTGTTTCTCTTTCTTTTAGATGTGTGTCTTCATACTAACTTGCCTTCGTGTTCATTGCATATTCAACATTGCTGCCTTGGAAAAAACAGGTTGCTTGGACAGGGAGATGAATTTTTTTGTGCAACAGCAGAGGGTTATGTGGTACAATATTCTAAAAGGTATACCAAGTGTGATGGTAAATTAAATATACAAACTAGGTGGGGGCATATAATATTAGACTTGAAAATGATGTCTTCGCAGTAATGGGCCTTTCTACCCTCCCTATTTCTAATTTTTCCATTTTCTATTATCCCTTTTGTTTTCTAATTCATCTGCCTAGTGTGCTTTCCAATAATTCCTTCGTGTGTCGGTTGGCGGACTAACGGATTCACATATGTGGTCGTGCTTCTACCTTATTCCATAGTTACCCACTTTGTCGATTGCGGGTGCCAGGCTGGCAAGTTGAAGATTTCTCCCCTGGCTTTCGGGGGTCCGCGATATACAGATTGGCCGTGGTGCCCCGCGCTCACGCCCTGTTTACTGTTAAACATTTCTCCAGTTAAAAAAATCAGATGCGTACAGTTTTATGGTTATTTGTTCCTTCTGATGGAAAATATACAATGCATATGCGTGTTTAGTCCTGATGTTCATCTACACATGCTTGCATCAGAAAATGTTGGACTAGTGACATGGGCATGAGCAGTCAATCATCCCAGACATCAACAGACCGACAAGGCCAAAGGTAAAGATGCATACACTCTACTCTTAATATGTTTACTAAACAAATATCATGGGGTGTATATTCATCTATGGCATGGCGGATATGTTGATGTCATCTGCAATACATAGTTTTCATCTCACAAGAAGTATCAACAAGTACAAGCGAGACGTTGAATGTGTTGCATGTTCCGCAAACTAAGAGGTGTGGTTGTGAAACTATGGATCCATAGTTCATCAAAACTATGCGTGTACTTGTAGCACACTACCATTCACTTTAGTTTTCCTGTTCAAAAAATGTCATTAGGTCTAGAGTTGTGACATCCAAAGTATTGTCAATAGAGGGCTTGAACAACCGCTAAACTGGACAAGTGTCCGTTGGGGACACAATGGTTGTCTATAGCACCTACTTGGACAAGGCAAACAAAAGTAGATCCATTATGCATGCTGACATGACAGACAAGGAGGCCATGATGACAGTGACACTGACTGTTCCTCCACAACTTGTCCAAAAACATGCAGAAAAGATATTGTCACGTAGTGGGATATCCATCACAAATTTTAATATATTGCCCAAAACATTATATGACCGTGGTGATTGCGATCAAATTATTTCGTTAAATGAAACAAGCATTGTGGAAAAAATTCTCATTGTTTGTTCAGATTATCGTTTCGTCCCGGACTCGACTATCAGCCAAATTGCACAGAGCACTGATATTTACCCAATCGGAACGATTGGGAAAGTTGTCACATTAGCGAGAAAATTTGGCTCGCAACACATTCTCCATATAAAGGATGGAGAGTCAGAAAACAACGAGGCAATGGTATCGCTTTTCATATTCATTTTTGTCCCTTAGTTTCGCATGTGCATGTATCTCAAATAAGTTACACAAATGTTGGATTGTTCCATGTTGCAGCTACAATTATTCGATACGTATTCATATTTTTTTTCGTCAATGGAACAATAATTGCATAGAGGGCAGATTCCACTTGTGTTGTTCAAAAATATAACAAAGAAGAGGGATGCTAGAGAAAGGATCTTTCAGACAACTCAAGCAACGTTTTTTAACAAATTTGCAAGCAGATATAGTAGAGGATATGAAGAAACTAGCTAGCTCTACAACTCTTGTGTGTATACATCCACAAAATCATCCTCACTTTGCATATAGAAATAGCCTTCAACAAATTTCTGCGCCTTTTTTATTTATTTTATTTTTTTTAAATGGTAGGGGGGTGCAGTTGTGTATTATATTGTTCAATGTATTAATCCCTTTGCTCACATTCCCAGGTTGAAGGTCTTTTAGTTGCTGCCAATGTGTACTCGACCTCCTTTGAACCTGTATGTGCAAAATGCAACTCCGTTGCTTCTGCCTCTGCTTTGATAAGTGATAATATGATTGATTGTCTGTGAATTGGTGAAAAATGTCCATATATATATGGACATTACGTCAATTATATTATCCGAACCATGGGAAACACAACCGTGCATTGTACGGTTAGGAAACCTCTATTACAAAATGTGCTTCCTAAGTTGGTAGAGTTGTCGTATGAAACATATCTACAGAAAAAGGCAAGCAATGTCTACATGTTGCGGGAGCTTCGAATACATAGCAAATTCACCTTAAATGAGGACAGTGCAATTTTTCATATCGGTTGAAG
>SNQJ01S0030103.1:27802-59450 GCA_010110895.2 Picea sitchensis
TAATAACTTGTGGCAGCAGTTCTCTCTAGACACAGTCAACACATTGGGGCATAATGGCCAGAGGTTCCACTATTCTAGGGCATATTCTTACTAGTCATCTCCCTCTGCCCAGGAGAAAAAAAGGAGATGGTCCCTTGGTACATTGATAGATATATTTCAAGCCAAAAAATTCCAAGGCAACCCTGGTTGCTCAGAGAACCTGCCCAGTTGCATTCATGGCTATCGTAGAATTTGATGCCATGAATTCTGAGCCAAAAGAAGATGATTTGATGGAAGATGATACGACAATGGATGATGGCAATGTAGATAATCTTCCCACTCCTGTGCCCAAATTGAAATCAACCATAACGGACGTAACTTCCCGACTCAGTGATGACGGTCCTGACAACACCAAAAGGAGTTTCAGAAAAGAAATCGATGGTGAACACAATAGCCACTTTGCAGCGCGAAAGTAGGAATTCCAGAGTTCCAAATTAGTTCGTTCTGGGTGGAAGAGTTTCAATGTAAAGCAATGATATGTTGATGCTCCCAGAGATATATTTCAAGCCAAAAAATTATTGATTAACATCTTTGGGAATTAGGTCTAAAAATCTCACTGCTGCAAGGCATTTTTCTACTAGTCATCTCCTTCCGCCCATAATGGACTAATTTGGGCCTCTGGAATTGCAAGTGAAAGCTGTGCTCCTGAATTTTTTTGGACTATGTAGAGGCGGTTTCAGCTACGGGCTATTCCATTTGCCCTGCAACGTTTTTTGTCTTCTTCCTCATGGGAAGCTTCTGAAAACTATCAATTTCATCACAGGATGATTCATCGAGGAGAAAACTGCAAGGATCTTGAATATTGTGGATCCCGTGCATGTGTTTGTCGCAGATACGTTCAATGTTTTGGCCCGAAGAACTGGGTCCAATTTCTAAGGATATATGTACAATACTCGGTGTTTCTCTTATTTTCTTAAATGGATTTTCTATTAAAAAATATTTGCCTTCGACTCTTCATTGTTGCTTCTTTTCTGGATTTAACGCATGTTCTCATTGGCATGGTTTGGTGCTCTCGTACTTCTTCGATATTATGTTTACTTAGGTTATTTTTTCTAAGATGGAACATCTAACAATTATATGTCAATGTACTATGGGAATCCACTAGCTTTTTATGCAAACAAAAAATGGATTACACAGTTTCAAACCAACGTTCAATTCTATTCGTAATGCAGATAGAACATAGCAATACCAATGTAAAATGTTGCAGAAAAATCGTTATTCTTGTTTCTAGACATGCAATTATTAAGTTTTAATGCTAACAACCCATAATGCAAGAAGTTTAATACTTGAGTTAATATGTTGCAGTCATGGAAGAATGTATCAAGAACACAATTACACCCACACATTCCAATAAAATCTAATCTTCAACAAAGCATTTGTTGGCAATTAGTAGAAAATGAAGTTTATCAGTTAAGTTAATATGTTATAGTCATGGAAGAATGTATCAAGAACATGATTACACACACACATTGCAATAAAATATAATCTTCAACAATGCATTTGCTGACAATTACTAGCAAATCATGGTTTTGCAACAATGGGGCTTCTTTGAAACCAATCTGCGCTTATGAAAACTTCCTTCTGCCTTTCTATTTTCCCACTCTTTTATTCCCTCTAGTTTTTCTTCTTGGTTACTTAATCGTTTTTTTCCTGAAAATGCCTTGCTCCGCAGCTTCGCGGATTCACGCGTTTCCAACGACCACTTCCCCTTTCTTTAAATTGACCCTCTATTGTTTTGTGTCCTACAATTGGCACCCAGAGTTCC
This sequence comes from Picea sitchensis, assembly GCA_010110895.2. Classification (NCBI taxonomy): domain Eukaryota; kingdom Viridiplantae; phylum Streptophyta; class Pinopsida; order Pinales; family Pinaceae; genus Picea; species Picea sitchensis. The sequence continues at coordinate 29,607 of SNQJ01S0030103.1, forward strand.
GCGATATACAAATTTAAAGGCGGAATTGCGCGCTGGCTGGGTCAACATTGCACTTCTACTTTTTCGTGACCTCCAAAGATCATTCAGAGCTCCGCGATATACAAATTGACAGACGGGCTCCAGGGCAGGGGGGCTCAAGATTACCTTTCTTTACGAATGGAAAAGTGTCAAAACGAGACATACCACATTTGCAGCACAACAACTATATTAAAGAGAAAAGCATTTCCTCTATAGTTCTATGTCCTACAAACAACACCCACAGTTCCACACTATACAAATTAGTAGTCAGACTTGTCGTCTGCCTTTCTAATAGAATACCTCGGAGTTCCGCGATATACAAATTGATAGACAAAGCATACAAACAAGAACCAAGTAAACTCGCGGATTATATTCCTGGTTGATGTTTTCTATTCCCTCCAGCTTCGCAATTCTTTCCAAGTATATATCTTGCCACGAAAATGGGATATCTATTACAGATGTGAATATATTGATCCTTGTTTTTCCATCTTCTATACTTGGCCAAATATCCATTTCTCTTTTCCCTAAACTTTATCGTTTTTGTCACTTATTCGTTCTTTCGAAAATGTATGGTTGAGCGCGTGGGCAGTCTTCCGGGTTCACAGTTGCACTAGTGCTCTTTTATCGTGACACCGACCGAACGCTTCCCCATTCCATACCCAGAAACTTCTCCGACCGCGAATTCCTGGTAGGCGGGCTCTAGATTGGACTTATGTTGTTCCATGGCCTATGAACGATACTGTCACTTCCGCGATATACAAGTTTTCAACCAGCCTTAGATCATAGCCTCTTTCGTATTATGGTCCACCTATCATGCCCTCTTCCGTGGTATACACTTTACACTGAAAAATTCTGAGAAATATAATTTAATCATTAGGTCCTCGCATATTTTGTGGAACTATTGTCACCCCATTTTGAAGCCCATCTGTCCGCTTTCCATACTTCGCCATTTCTTCAAATTTCTTTCGCAGATCGTCAGTTTGGCTGGTTGAAGAAATATTCAGTTCGTAGTCGTTGTTTCCTATACCCACGCCCCTTTGCAATTAGCAGTTTCCAATTATATATAATATCTTATTGCTACGCATGCAATTAACAATTTCCCTATTCGATGCTTAGCCACTTTGTCGGAATTCCGCAAATATACAAATCGGTCGTTGAACTGCCCCATCATGATCTCTTCCGTTTTACACATTTTTCACTCAAAAAATTTGATACATGAAATTTGACCATGCAACACTCGATTGTCCTGAGTATCCCCGTAACCCTTTTTTGAATCCCGTCCGACCGCTTTTCAAAGCTTTCCATTCTCTCCTTACTCTCTGTCATCTCTGTCACCTTCACACTTTTCTATAATAAAATAAAATAAAAGTTATATATATATATATATATATATACACACACACACACACATATTTTTTCTAAATATATATATATATATACACACACACACACACACACACACACACACACACACACACACACATCTTGTTTCTAAATATGGAATTATTGGCATTTAATTCTAACAGGTCATCATGCAGAAATCGTATAAATTGTCATTGATGGGCGAAAGGCTTGAGGACATCTCATATTGATGCGCATTAACCAAAATTTGTGGGGGGATTATATTATCCCTTCCGAGTGTTCATTTCAAAATCATGAAATCTCATTCGCACGTCGTGGCCTTCGCATGTTCACGAAACCTCCAATCCTTAATTGCTCTTCGTCGTACCCACCACCTTCACATTTCTAAATATGCAATAAATAAGCTTTACTGCTAATAGTTCATCATGCACCACCAATATAGATTGTCATTAATCAGTGAAAGGCTCGAGGAGCTTCCCCATTCATAAGCATTTAATTTAAGGTTGTATATATATATATATATATATATATATATCTTGTTTCTAAATATGGAATTACTGGCATTTAATTCTAACAGGTCATCATGCAGAAATCGTATAAAATGTCATTGATGGGCGAAAGGCTCGAGGACATCTCGTATTGATGCACATTAACCAAAATTTGCGGGGGGATTATATTATCCCTTCCAAGTGCTCATTTCAAAATCGTGAAATCACGTTCGCACGTCGTGGCCTTCGCACGTTCACGAAACCTCCAATCCTTAATTGCTCTTATTCGTACCCACCACCTTCACATTTCTAAATATGCAATAAATAATCTTTACTGCTAACAATTCATCATGCACCACCAATATAGATTGTCATTAATCAGCGAAAGGCTCGAGGAGCTTTCCCATTCATAAGCATTTAACCAATATTTAACAAAGAGTTACATTATCGGATCTAACTGTTCATTTAAACCATCATCTGCAACAAAGAAACATTCTCATAAACCTATGGCATCAGCTCGACAACAGTTTTGTGGAGATACAGTGAACATCTTCGGGCGCGAGGACCAGAACTTCCAGTGGTCCAGGGCATATTCTTATTACTCAACCTCTATTGCAGAGAACCAAGTAATTTGGACCTCTGGGATTGCTCATGTGGGTTGTGTCCCTAAGGTTTTTGACTGTAAGAACATGTTCTCTTGGTGCACCGATAAATTTATTGCAGAGAAAATAATTATTCCACTGCGGGACAACTCTTCTATTTCTTTGTCACCTCAGGTCTTCTACCAGATGCTGAAATTGTCGGAGCCAACATTGACGTTCAGAGGAGAAGATTGCAAACAGTTCCTAGCAAAGCATAATAACGGATTGGACCGCTTGCCCCTTTTTTTGGAAAACCCGCTTCTAGTTCCTGAAGATATTACAAGCATGCAGGTTAGTTCATTTAGAAATCCATTTCGTGAAATTTCCTGGTTGTTTACAAGAATAACGGGACAGGAGTCCACATCAACTGTTTCCCGCATGGCTCTTTATATTTTGTATTTCATAGTCAATGAACAAGCCATTTTTTATTGGGGCGGATTAATTTCCCATCAAATTTGTTCCCAATTGTCAAGCTACAAAAGGGAAAAGAAATTTTATATTTCATCCTATTTAGTTTTTGCAATAGCGCATTCCTGTCGGTTTCTGCAACTGTCTCTGTCCAAGAATGTCAGCTGCGAATTCCACCCAGTAACGTTTTGGTACCAGGCCTTGTGGAAGCACAAGGCTTCCCACTGTTTTTATGAGGTTTTTGATGGCTTCATGTCTGTTTTCAAAGTTTTGTTGTTAGGAGAAGATGCTCCCCACATATCTGAACAGGAAACTAGTTTTTTGGACAAGAAGGGGACACTCGAACATTTGGATAATTACATTGTCATAAGAATTTTTGGCTCCACGGAACAGCCTGCTCTCCTTCCATGTGACACTACGAAAAAAACTTTGTTGCAGAAGTAGCACATCAATATAGTTATTGCTTCCATCTATTCCAAAGGAAGAAAAAAAAACATTTCATTCCTCTGCCTTGGAAAATAAGGGAGTTCGTGTTGAAAAACGTCAAGAAAAGTAGCGATTTCACGGCACATTCTAGCATCTCCAACCTGAGAAATGTTGAAATCATAAGAGAGTTTGACCCCTATGATATTTTTAGACGACATTTACCAACACTTGGCCTCGACGATTGTTTTGTAAAAACACACCTGCCCCAAAACATAGACAGTGGCGACAACAGTCCTACCTCTGATGACGGCGACGTAGACACAGTGCAAAGCTACACTAAATTGTACACACAATAGGGGAAAGGCCCCAGTGACAAGAGTGTTCAATCCGCAAATACCACTCCAAAAATTATGACATCCCGCAGCATCACTCCAAAGTCCCACCACAACAACAAAGAAACCCAGAGTTCTTCAAACGGAGGAGGATATAACGACTCTCCTCACTCTAAAATTGATAGTTCTCACAAGCTTCCAGAAGAGAAGAAGAGAAAAAAAAATGTGGGGCAGGCGAAAGAGTCGGAAATTCAAAGTGAGAACATGGAACTTGACACTGATCTAGATAGCATGATTTGCTTCCTTGATCAACCCAGAGACTCCATCCACCATAGCCATCCAATGGACATATTCGTTACCGAAAATTTTGACGAAGATGAATCCTTCGTGTTCCAGAGCGTTGTTTTTTATTGTCGGTCCAAAAAATTGATAATTGAGAAAAAAGATGTTAAAAATAAGAAAGGAAAATCTCGTTCAGAGGTTGACATTGCCAACATGTGGCCGTCCCAAATCTATCAACTTCACACCGCGATCAGAGAAGCACTTCATCATTCCATTAGAGGCATCGAGACCGAGAATGCCAGACTAAAGGATCGGGTCAAGGAATTGGAAGACGCTTTCATTCCTATGCCATTGCTTGTCAATCCTTTGGCAATAGCCATGCTTGGCACCCCTGCACCCAATGTAAAATCATCCTCCACCCTACTCGCATCCTGTAAAGGATATGTGGAGAACAATATCAAAAAAATAATGGAACTGGTTACCGAGGCGTGGAAAATATCACAAACCATCACTTCCCTTGGAACCAGGGCACATAGCTTGCTCGAGATTTTGTAGGCCGAGTTAAAAGATGAAGAAAATTTATTTTTAAAAACGGTCATTCCTTTTGGCAAGATTGTCAACAATATGACAAAAACAAGAAGAAGAGAAGAAGATCTTCCATCCCAAAACCGGATCGGCCAATTGAATGCATGTTGGAAGGAAAAAGTGAAGAACCTGCATCTCATTGTTCAGTCATTTGAACAAGACATATCGAAGAAAGATAAATTATTCACAAGGTTGTAAAATATAGACTTAGCCGAGAAAACCAACGACTTCCAAGAGCCCCACTTAATCGCAAACTCCTTCCCCTTAACCAAACAAGAGTTCAATAAACAGGTTGCTATGTTTAAGGCCTTGTCTCTGGAAAAGTTTTACAGCATCCTTCAATTTGATCAATCTCATGTCCACAACTGGCTAGTCAAATATGCAGTACAGAATGAGGAAATTCATCAGGCTCTCTCTAATATTTCTATCGACTTCCGTGAATTAGAAAATGATATTTTCAACATAAAAACTCGAAATGAGATCAACGTCACCCCAATGAGAAGCTACATTGAAGAATGGTTCGAAAGGCAATTGAAACAGGCCGTCGACGAAAGGCAATAGGCAGTTGCCAGCATTCCAACAGTCGTCGAGGACATCCTTGAAACCGCAGTCATCGACGACATCAATGAAACGACAGCTGCAAGAAAATAACCAAAGGTCTCATATGTACCCTAACTGTAAGTTTACGCATAGCATCCTGCTTTGTTTATCAACCCAGTTATTCCAATTTCTTAAATAGAGATGTATAGGCAAACACTTATACCTTTCCATTTATTTATTTTTGCAAGTATTGCACTCTATCTTCTTTCCACAATCCTGTTTCTTGTACATATTTATCTATTGGTCCGCGGGAGCCCCAATCCCAGTCTACATGACAAACTCATTGAAATTCCAGTTTATATGTAACAGACTTTAATTTTTTTGTATATTTCAAAATTTCTAGTAGTATGTAACAAACTTTTATTTTTTGACATATTTCAAATAAAAATGCATTTAAATTTTTATATGTTACAAACTCTATTCTTATCTTTCACTAGTCTTTATGACAAATGCATTTAATTTTTAATATGTTACAGACTTTTATTTTTATCATTCACCAGTCTGTATGGCAAATGCATTTACTTTTTTATATGTTACAAACTTTTTTCTTTTTTTTATATATTTCAAAATAAATGGTTCTCAACAATGCAAGCGTCATTTACTTATACCTCATGTTCACAAATGCATTTAAATTTGTATATTTCTTATCTCCTTTTAATTTTATGTCTTCATATATTTTTATCTTTCACCAGTCCATATGGAAAATGCATTTAAATTTCCAAATTTATTCTTCCACTGTCAACAAATTTTTAGTTTGTTATATACTTTCAAAAAATATATGTTTGCTATATACTTTCAAAAAATAGATGGTGCTCTGTCTTCCAAGCATCATTTACTTTTTCCTTGGCAAGGACTGCACTACCACGCAACCTTGTTTACAAAGAAAAAAGTTGTTATTTGTGTTTATATATTGATTGAAATTATTTTGTTCATATGCATATTACACTTATATGAAAATATTATTTTTCTCATAATAATTTCACCATGTACAACAAAAAAGATTATTTTCTAATAATCTCTTAGAGAATCCACACATTAGTTTAGTTTAGTGTGATAAAGAAACTATATAAAAAACTTTAGGAAGAAACCACAAAATAATCTAACCATGAATAAAAAATTAAAGGCAAAATAAAAGTCAAAATCTAATAGAAGAGATGGTAGAATTTGTTTTCTCATTTAACTTTTCCAAAATGTACTACTTTCAACTACATGTTGAGCTTCTTTTGATTGCTTTCTCATTTATCTTTTGAAAATATAAGTGAAAAAAATAACTTCAAAGGATTTTGCTACCACTTTCAGGTGTTCACCAATTTCACTCATAGTGATATAGGGCAATTGAATTAACCTTTTAATCTAATTAATGATCAAATTGGAATGTCCAAATATTTAGATATCCATAACATATTTTTTCCAATGCACATCTTAAAAGAAATCTTAAGGCCATGAACCCATCATATTTATTGGTCCCTTATCCTAATCAAACTTTAAACATGGTATTGTGGACATAAGAAAGATACAAGCTTCCACTCCACTACTAAATTATGGGGTCCCTTGCTTGGCTCCATTGAAAAAAATCATGTTTGGGATTTATAGATTATTGGATCCTCTATCTGTTTAGGTCTTCTTTGTTCGAAAAGCAATCTATAGGTTGAGGAGGAGATAGATATGATATGTGAGAAGAATTGAAAGATTGGAATGTATTTTTTCTATAGGTCTCCTTTGTTTGAAAATAAATCTATAGGTCTCCTAGTTTCTTTTCCACCTTTGAGACTAACCAGTCCCAATCTAATGTCTTGTAGTGGCCAGCTTTAATGTAGTATCCGAGATATTTGAATCCTGAAGATAGATGGGTGAAGTTGTGTGGGAAAAGGACCTTCAGTTGTTCTAGTTGTTGTGCTTGGAGGTTAGCAAAATGGAAGGTTGAATTAGTCCAGTTGATTTGGAGTCCCGAAGCCGAGCAGAAGGACAATAGAAGTCTAGAGATTTCCCTCCATTCAATAAAATTGGCATTGGTCATGATGAGGACATCATCAACAAAAAGGAGGTGAAGGATTTTTACAAGCCTTGAAAATTTTATCCCTATGATCCTTCCTTCGGCTTGGCTCTTTTTAGAAGAAGACTAAGGCCCTCCATGACCAAGATGAAGAGGAGCGAAGATAGAGGACATCCATGTCGAAGTCCTCTGCCACTGTGGCAAAAGTTGGAGGGTTAGCCATTTATGAGAACTGCAAAAGTTTCACTGGTGACGCAGCTCATAATCCAATTTAGAGTGTTTTGGCGAAACCTGAACTGGATTAAAATCAATCGGAGGAAGTTCCATTCTATGCAATAGAAATCTTTTTTCAAGTCAAGTTTGAGGATGAGAGCATGAGAGTTTTTATGATTGATGTTGTGCAAGCATTCTTGTGTAGAACCAACAACATCAAGGATTTGACGACCCTTTAAAAAGCCAAGATGCTCGGCTGACAAAGATCGAGAGAGAATAGGTTTAATTATGTTTGCAATGATCTTTGAGATGAGATTGTAGCATAGATTGCAGAGGGAGATTGGTCTATAATCACCGAAAGAGGTCGGGTGATTTTCTTTCGAAATAAGAGTAATAAATGTAGAGTTAATGGCCCTAGTAATCTTACCTTGTATCCTGGAGTCTTCCACTAGCTCCTGAAGATATTTCCCTATGAGGTCGAAAAAATGCAGATAGAACTCAACGGTCCATCAGTCGGGGCTCGAGCTCTTATCCAAAGAGAAAGATTTTAGTGCTGCTATAATCTCTTGCAGAGTGCAGGGATTGTCCATGGACGATGCGTCCTCTTCAGTAACCGAACGGGTGTAGAGATGTGCCACGACCACGTGGTTCTGTAGTGAGAGGAGAGACTTGTCCTCGTAGAAGGCTTTGAAGTAAGTGGTAGTTGCGTCTTTTATTGCTTGGTGTTCGTTGTGTATTGTACCAGATTCATCCACTATATCCCAGATATGATTTTTATTCCTAGAAGAGCTAGCGTAACGGTGGAATAATTTATTATTGAGATCCCCACACTGGATCCACTTTTCTCTACAATGTTGCCTCCAGAGAGATTTGTCTGCTAGCAAAATTTTATTCCTTTCATCTTCAAACAATTTTAGTTGTTGTTGCCTAGTTCCAGCATGCCCATCAAGTGGTTCGATAATTAGAAGATCTTTGATGTTTTTCTCCAGCTCCTGAAGGCGATGTAAAGTATGGCACCTATGTTGAGTATCCTAGAATTTAATCTTTGATTTGAGATGTTGAAGCTTCCAGGTGAATCGTTGTTGTATTCTTGTCTAACTCAGGAAAATGGGATCGTTCCAAACAATTTTAACTATATTGATGAAGCCTTCTTTGACGAGACAACAAGAATTTTATTTGAACGGTAAGGAGGGGCGAGCTACTGATGTGCCAAATTGCAAGAGAATTGGTGCATGGTCTGACAAGAATGGAGAGTCTACCCGGGATCTAATCTATTTATCCACGGAAATCAAACTTTATGAAATAAAGAAATGGTCAAGTCGCTTGGAGATGTACGTCGAGCCATCTCTGCCATTACGCCAGGTAGGAGCCAATACTTTCGGGTGTAGGTCAACCAGGTCGTACGACTGAAATAGCGAATTGAAATAGTTCGCCAAGGGGTCATGTGTGGCAGTGTCACCCCATATTTCACCCTAGTAGGTGGTGAAATTTAAATCTCTGGCCAGGATCAGATTAGTGAGGTCGAGGAGACCTTTGGACTCCACTTTGTCCCAAAATACATTTTTGTGAAGGCAAGGACCATAAGTGTTGAGTAGATTGAAATGTTGATTATTCCGGTGACCAGTGTCGGAAATTAGAATGCCACCACATCACATAGAAGGTGCTAAATCGAATTTGGTCGGGTCCCAAGCTATGGCTAAACCTCCAGAGTTGCCCAACGAATTTAATTGGTCTAAATTCACCTACCCGAATAAATGGCTTATTTTATTTTCTCTTGGGGGACTTAGTAATAAGTATTGCATATAGATTTTTATTTTTTTTGTAATCTTGGACATTGGAATGGTAATGGAGTGTCATGAGTTATGTAATTTTATCATAGTGTGGTTGTATTTATTATTATTTTAATTTATTAATGTTTCAGATCAATGATAGTGAAGCCGTGATGGGGAGTTTTGGGTTAAGGCTTGAAATTTGTTAATATTTGAGATGAGCAAAAGGAAATGGTGGGTTTGAAATATTATGGATATTGAATCTGTGCGATAGTTATCGAAATGAGTGGCAAATAAAACCCCAACTTCTATCTTGAGATACAAATTAGATTTATCTTCACATACAAATTAGATGTTGAGTGGCCACTAGAATTGCTTAAAAATTGTTTCTATCCTACTATATCGCTACCACATATGCCTTGAGGGGGGGCATTTCTCACCTAAAATGCCATACACAGGCTTAATTGTAGCTTGTAGAGCACTCACTCCTAATACATACATTTATTGTCCTCCATATTTTCATCCATAACATAATTGTTTATATAGTTTGAAACTTTTTCATAATACAACTCAATATCCTCCGATTCCCCCTCTATTATGGTGATCACATTCTTAGAGGATAAAGAACCCTAAAATTCAACAGTAGGCATGGTTGCTTTTTTCTACAACTATGGCTTCTACAACTCAATGTTATTACGTGACAACAGTGATTTTCCTATCTCAAACCATGGGGTTGATTATGTTTGCCATGGTTTTTGGGATGGATTTGGACCCCGTTGAAGGAAAAACCTATTTGCATGGAGATGTGAACAGTGTTTGATTAATAGGGACAAGGAATGACGTATGGAATCATCTAGATGAATAATCTAGTTTGTGGCATTTGGGTATTTCAATTAATTGGGACTATCACTTCACTCGCTTAAAAAACTCATGTTTGCTTGGCTCCATTGAAAAAACTCATGTTTGAGATTTATAGATTACTAGATCCTCTATTTGTTTAGGTATCCTTTGTTTGAAAATAAATCTATAGGTTGAGGAGGAGATAGATATGATATGTGAGAAGCATTGAAAGATTGGAATGTATTTTTTCTCAAAATTTTGAGAATTTCTTGTTAGCAGATGCCTCAAATAGTCATACAAATTCCTTTAATTTTTTTTTGTTTTGTTAAGCCAACCTCTTAGACGTTCTTTCCCAATATCCCCATCATTTTTATCCTTATTAAGTGCTCATCTTTTCCCAAATCCGCAGTGGAAGAAATTTTACATTTTTATCTTTATTAAATGCTCATCTTTTTTCCAAATCCGCAATGGAAGAAATCATTTCTACATAAAATGCAAGATTTCTCTTGCAAAGCCTCCCATGTCAGTGCCCAACTGGTCAATTAGCTGAGTTGACCAGTTTATGGATGCGTAATTGTTTAATGGAAATTGGTACTAGTGTTTAATGGCTGAGTTGACTCACCTGGTAACATATTTAATTGCCTCCACCTAGTAACATATTTATAACATTTTTTCCCGTTTATAAATTCGGATCAGTTACTTGAAATCATAGAGAACAATTCACCACTAATGCCTCCCAATCGTGCTACCAAACCATTTGAAAAATAATTTTCTAGGCATTGCAACCCATCTCCATGATAGGAAGCATGTTGCATGATATGATTTAAAATCTCAATGGCTCCTCAAATATGGCACTTCGTTTTTCTGTTGCTTCTTCCCATGATTCTTCAAACCTTGCAATCCTTTCACGAACCCACTTTGAACACTTGTTTTCACTATGTTTTGTAACATTTATCACTAAATGTTTGAGAATTTTCTACCATTCCCACCATAAAGAAACACGTTGTATAAACTCTTTCTATGAATCACATTGTCTAAATAAATTTCCAAATGGTTCTTTCTTTGTTTGTCTTACAAGTATAGATCCTCTTGATGCAAATATTTCTGCCACTTAGGTCCATTCTTATCATTGTTATGTGTTGCATTCATCTGAAAGAAACACCAATTACATCTTCTCTCTTCTCCACCTTCAACTCAAGATCACTTTCCTTCTTTGGATCTTGCAAAAACCATCCATTCTCCGCATTGAACCCAATATTTCACTTGGATAGCCTCCTCAAATTCTTCAATCCCTAAGCCTTGCTTGTATTAATAATCTTTTTTACAAAGTCTCATCTCATAAATGGCAGAATTATGCAGCCCATTGTCATTGTAATGCTACTTGAAGATTTGAACAAACACTAAGAAGAGTAGCCAACAACAAATTCCTAGACGAAGGAGAGTTAAAGCGCTTGGGCATTTGAGATTTATTTTTTTCCAATCAAACTACTATCCTCAATCTTATATTGAACATCATCCTTACAATAATTCAAGAATTGCTTAAAAATTGTTTCTATCTTACTATAATGCTACCACATATGCCTTGAGGGGGGGCATTTCTCACCTAAAATGTCATACAAAGGCTTAATTGTAGCTTGTAGAGCACTGCACTCCTAATACATACATTTCTTGTCCTCCATATTTTCATCCATAACACAAATTTTCATCCATAACACAATTGTTTATATAGTTCAAAACTATTTCATAATACAATTCAATATCCTTTGATTCCCCCTTTATTATGGTGATCACATTCTTAGAGGATAAAGAACCCTAAAATTCAGCAGTAGGCATGGTTTCTTTTTTCTACAACTATGGCTTCTGCAAGTCAATGTTATTACGTGACAACCACGACCATGGAGTTGATTATGTTTGCCATGGTTTTTGGGATGGATTTGGACCCGGTTGAAGGAAAAACCTATTTGCATGGAGATGTGAACAATGTTTGATTAATAGGGACAAGGAATGAAGTGTGGAATCATCTAGATGACATTTTTATATGTTTATCTTTTTACATTTTTATCTGTTAATCTTTTTTCCTTTTTCCAAATCCGAGTGGACAAACTTTTACATTTTTATCTGTTCATATTTTTTTCCAAATCCGCAGTGGAAGAAATCATTTCTACACAAAATACAAGCTTTCTATTGCAAAGCCTCCCATGCCAGTGCCCAATTCCAAATGGCTAACCATTGGCTGAGTTGACGAGTTTCCGGATGCGTAATTGTTTAATGGTTGAGTTTACTCACCTGGGAACTAGTGTTTAATGAGACCCTCAATCTTAATTGTTTAATGGAAAGGGTACTAGTGTTGGATACATTCAATGAGACCCTCAATCTTCAATTTTACTTATATCTTAGTAAAATTATCACCAATTAAAATTTAATGGCAAGGGACTAGTGTTTAATCGCTGAGTTGAGTCACCTGGTAACATATTTTGTTAATATTTAGAATATGTGTGTGCGAATTACTAGGTATAGATAAAACGACTTTTAGCATGCGAGAATTACTAGGTACAGATAAAGATATTTCATGCGTAGTTAATTGAAACAAGACTTTTAGCACGCTCGAGTATTATCGCTGCGCAGAGAAAGAGAGTGACCGAGCACCAAGGTGTTTTCCAAATATGATATTTCACTATATACTGTTTATTAAGAACATCACACTCTATCACTATACTTGAAACATTTTAAATCGAACAATAAATCTCTCAAAATACCACTTGGCAGAGGTCATCAAGTGGTTGGACCTGCCAACGACACCGCACCTGCAACCCTACACCATCGGTTGGCTTCACCAAGGAAGAGATCTCTGTGTCAACCAACAATGTCATCTGCCCTACAACATCAAGCCTTTCAAAGATGAGGTATTATGTGATATTTCTCCCCTTGAAGTTTGTGATGTTATTTTAGGAAAACCATATTTGTGGAAGTGTCATGTTGTGTATGAGTCTAGGCCCCGCAGTGTTATTATTACTTTGGGTAGACAATTGTACAGGATACCAGAGGTAGCACCTCCTACTGCTATTTCTTTAATCTCTGCTAAGCAATGCAATAAGGTGTTTTCACAGATCAAGAATTTCGTCTTCTTTGTGATCCGTGCTCACAGTAAGTAGAAGGGCATTAATACATCCATGGCCTCTACACATAGTCTCTCTTTGAAACAGAAGAAAGTGGACGGGATCGTGGAATAATACAGAGACATCTTCTCCTCACCCACCGGGGTACGGATGCACTTCCAAGTCAAGCATCCAATTGATCCGACCCCCAGTGCACCTCTACCTAATGGACCAGACTATCATCTCTCGTTGATGGAAAATGATGAAATCAGGCGTCAGATCCAAGAGCTTCTTCAAAAGGGGCACATCATACCCATCTCCTCCCCTTGCGGAAGCCTGATTGTATTGGTGTGGAAGAAGGACATAACTTGGTGACTCTACATTGAATACAAAGCCTTAAACAAAATCACAACTAGGAACTGGTACTCAATTCCCAAGATTGATGACCTTCTTGGCCAACTCAAGGGGGAAAAGTTATTCAACAAGATTGACCTAAAGTATGGCTACCACTAGGTTCCCATCGAACCAACTGATGTATGGAAGACATCCTTTAAATCTAAAGAAGGTCTCTTTGAATGGTTGGTCATGCCCTTTGGCTTAACAAATGAACCAACCAATTTCATGAGGTCGATGGATGATGTGTTGAGACCCTTCACCAACTCTTTTGTGGTGGTATATTTGGATGACATCCTCATCTTCAGCAGAACTTGGGAGGAGCACATGCGGCATATTCAACAGGTTTTGAGCACTCTGTGGCAGCACAAGCTATATGCCAACTTGGAAAAATGCTCTTTTGGCATGAACATGGTCTGATACTTGGGTTACATTGTTGATGAGCATGGGGTACATGTTAATCCAACTAGTATCCAAGTCATTCGTGACTGGCCATCCCCGACCACACAAACCAAGCTTCAGAGCTTCTTGGGACTAGCCAACTTCTACCAACGGTTTGTGTTGGTATTCTCCCATATTGCATGGGCCCTTAACCAGGTGACCAAGGGCAGTGGCAGGAAAACATTCGTGTGGGGGAAGGAACAACAACGATCATTTGATGATCTGAATCATTGTTTCTGCTCATCTCCAATACTCTCCTTACCCGATCTACAACAACCGTTTGAGATTGAGATTGATGCATCTGACTATGTTGTAGGCGCAGTTCTCACTCAGCACGGTCATCCGGTGGCATACCATAGTGTGACACTCTCAAATATTGTCCGGAAATACCCCACCTATGACAAGGAAATGTATTACATCGTCTAAGCTTGTCGTCAATGGAAACATTACATTTTGGGAAAGGAGATGATCATCCACACTAATCACAAGCCTCTGTAGTTCATACAGACATAGGGGAAATTGCAACACGACCCGCCATCAGAAGTGGTCCACCTACCTGCAGCAGTTCCATCTCAACATCAAGTATAAGACATGGATCTCAAATCATGTCATTGACTACCTTGGTCGATGTCCCGTGGATGCCCTCACCACTATGTTTCATTCCTATGGACATGAGGCATCTGAGTGGCCCCAACTTTATCAACAAGATCCAGACTTCACCAACACCTACTAGCTCTTCGGTACAGGTGCGACTGTCATCGATTTTCACATTCATGACAAACTATTATGCCATCTGGGCCATCTCTGTGTTCCTACAAGCGAGCGTGCAAAGATGATTTGGGAATCCCACTACAGTCGGATGGTCGTACATTTTGGTGTGGAGAAAACTGTGGTCGTTCTTTAGAAACATTTTTATTGGCCAAAACTTTGATAGGATGTCAACAAGTATATCATATATTGTACTGCATGTGCCATTTCCAAGCCAGTCATCGAGAAGCAAGGCTTATACACCCCTCTTCCAACTCCCGAGAAGCCTTGGGAATCCATCTCAATGGATTACATGTTTGGCCTTCCGTCCACCAAGCAAGGCAATGACTGTGCATTTGTGGTCATTGATCTATTTTCAAAGATGGCCATCCTCATAACCTGTAAGAAGAATATCACAATGATAGATACTACCAAGCTCTTCTTTGAACGAGTGTGGGTCCATTTTGTGATACCACGAACCATCATCTCTGACCGGGACAACAGGTTCCTTAGCACATTTTGGTCGAGTCATTGGTCACTGTTGGACACTAAGCTCACTAAATCCACTTCTTTCCACCCCCAAACAAATGGCGAAACTGAGGTCGTCAATTGGATGATTGTGCACATCCTTCGCATGTACAACTATAAGCATCCACGTACATCGAATGAGAGTCTCCCCTATGTTCAACATAGTTACAACATGGCTCTCCATAGCTCCATCGACCGTATCCCATTTCATGTGGGTCTGGGATTCCAGCCCTTGGGCCCCATTGATGTTGCACTACCTCTTACCACCACACATACAAACTCTTCCCATGTTCAATCTGAGACTGATAAAGCCACCATATTCATTGAGCGGATTCAACACATCCGCCAACAGGTCTAGGAGATTTTGTATAAATCCAATGCTAAGTACAAGCAGTTCCATGATCAACACAGGGTATCGCACCAGTTTTAGGTTGGAGACAAAGTCTGGTTACATTTGCAGAAGGAGCATCTCATAGGGCCCCATTGGAAGCTCTGCCCACTTTGCTATGTGATCCAGATTATTTTGAGAATGACATGAAGACGGAAATATATCCAAGATATAACAATGAAATACACAAAAGTATAGAAGAGAACACATAAATACAATGAAACCCAACTTCTATTACTGAATAAGATAGAAAAAAATTGTAGAACACAAACTGGAAAAATGGGGTAGCTTATCTCTAAAAATAAAGAGATGTTGGCTATGCTTCATTCACAAGAAGCTTTACATCACACTCCATTGCATGCTTAAAGGGCCGCCTTCACCTCAATTATATATGAGAGAGTGAGAGGAGAACAATTCCCATGATGCATGTGGGATAAATTGGACCAAGTTTATAAAATACCATAGTCATGTAAAACACTAGGACTTCCCGGGTGGTCACACATCCCAGTACTACTCTAGCCTAAGTGCACTTAACTGCGAATTTCTAATGGGATCCGATGCATTAACGCTATGTTGTAGGCATGTACATAAGACCACTAGGAAATCATTAAATGATGTATGTAATTAACAAATGAAGATGCCATTACATTCCATTCCCCATAAAAAGGGTGAATATCATGGTTTATCAAAACCACATGCTCAAAATGGTGATTCAGTGGAAGAGGTGGATGGCCACTGAGATCCATCTGGATCACTATGGGCCTTACACTATCACCAAGGTTGTGGGTAGCAATGTTTTTGAGATCAACACTCCACCCTTCCTTGGCCTTCACCCAGTGTTCAATGTGGACCTCCTTCGGCCATATTTTCAACCATTATTGGACACCTCAGAGATCGCAAAACAACTAACACCAAAAGAGCTCAACCCTTACTGCATGGAACAGGCATCCACTGATCAGATAGTGGACACTTAGGTCAAGGGCACTCTCCAACATAGGATCCAACTTTATCGGGTTGTCAAGGTAGGGCAACATCTCCACTAAGGCAAGTGGCTCATCCATTTCCAAGTCCAGCAGAAGTTTCCTCACCTGATGGGGGAACTCAACACAATAGAGACCATTGCTTCCTAAGGGGGGAGGATTGATCCAAGTGGATATTCTTGTTTGTTTTTAGTTCAACATGTTCTTCTATACTTATTTGTAATCATGAGTTCTAGACTTATGGGGATGTTTGAAGCCCTACACATATTCCAGGTGGATACTGGTGGCCTCTCACCTAATCCAACTGCCTTATTTTGTATGTTTTCATGTCAACACATCTTGTTGTACTTCCAGGGTCGCTTTGGAGCCCTAAACAATGATTTTTTGGCTCGTCGTAGTAAATTGTAGATGAAGTTAGAGTTTGATAGTGCAATGTGTAGTTCTATGAAAGACCTTTCCAATGGGCTATCACGCACCTAAAACGGAGGTCGTATGCAAAAGTTACGACCCCAGGAAGTTGAGGTACCAACTTACCCATAAGGGCCCACATGACTTTTGGCGTTTCACCTTCAAGGGTTAGGTTTTTGGATGTCTATGGATTTGGAATTCATGAGTAATATCAAAAATATCTATGGAGTCTCATTGTAATCATTCTCCTCAGACGTATGTGCATAGAAGCCACATATCTTCTCAGAGATAGCTACCACCATTTGAGCAAGTGTTTCAGTTCTGCAGTTTTACAGTTTCAGCCTATTTCATTTATTCAATAGAAGATATTGTTCACTGCATATCTATGTTGTTCTTCATATTTTTGTGTTTATTGTATTCAGTCTATTACTCAGTTTGTTCCGCTCCTAAATTTGGATCAGTTACTTGAAATCATAGAGAACAATTTACCACTAATTCCTCCCAATCGTGCTACCAAACCGTTTGCAAAATAATTTGCTAGGCATTGCAACCCATCTCCATGATAGGAAGCATGTTGCATGATATGTTTTAAAATATTAATGGCTCCTCAAATATGCCACTTCCTTTTTCTATTGCTTCTTCCCATGATTCTTTGAACCTTGCAATCCTTTCGCGAACCCACTTTGAACACTTGTTTGCAGTATGTTTTGTAACACTTCTCACTAAATGTTTGACAATTTTCTACCATTCCCACCACAAAGAAACATGTTGTCTAAACTCTTTCTATGAATCACATTGTCTAAATAAATTTCCAAATGGTTCTTTCTTTGTTTGTCTTACAAGTACAGATCCTCTTGATGCGAATATTTTTGCCACTTAGGTCCATTCTTATCACTGTTATGTGTTGCATTCATCTGAAATCAACACCAATTACATCTTCTCTCTTCTCCACCTTCAACTCAAGATCACTTTCCTTCTTTGGAGCTTGCAAAAACCATCCATTCTTCGCATTGAACCCAATATTTCACTTGGATAGCCTCCTCAAACTCTTCAATCCCTAAGCCTTGCTTGTATTAATAATCATTTTTACAAAGTCTCATCTCATAAAGAGAAGAATTATGCAATCCATTGTCATTGTAATGTTACTTGAAGATTTGAACAAACACTAAAAAAAGTAGCCAACAACAAATTCCTAGAGAAAGGAGAGTTAAAGTCCTTGGGCATTTGAGATTTATTTTTTTCCAATCAAACTATGATCCTCAATCTTATATTGAACATCATCCTTACAATAATTCAAGAATTGCTTAAAAATTGTTTCTATCCTACTATATTTCTACCACATGTGCCTTGAGGGGGGGCATTTCTCACCTAAAATGTCACACAAAGGCTTAATTTTAGCTTGTAGAGCACTGCACTCCTAATACATACATTTTTTTTTCCTCCATATTTTCATCCATAACACAATTGTTTATATAGTTCGAAACTATTTCATAATACAACTCAATATCCTCTGATTCCCCCTCTATTATGGTGATCACATTCTTGGAGGATAAAGAACCCTAAAATTCAGCAGTAGGCATGGTTTCTTTTTTCTGCAACTATGGCTTGTACAACTCAATGGTATTACGTGACAACCACGATTTTCCTATCACAGACCATGGGGTTGGTTATGTTATGCTTAATGTTCATTGCCATGGTTTTTGGGATGGATTTGGACCCCGTTGAAGGAAAAACCTATTTGCATGGATATGTGAACACGATTTGACTAATAGGGACACATAAGGAGGTGTGGAATCATCTAGATGAATCATCTAGTTTGTGGCATTTGGGTATTTCAATTAATTGGGACTATAACTTCACTCGCTTGATTGGTGGCTTATTTTATTTTCTCTTGGGGGCACTTAGTAATAAGTATTGAGTATAGATTTTTTTATTTTTTTTGTAATCCGTACATTGCAATGGTAACAAGTGTATTAGATTAAATAGTATGGATTTAAATAAAATTTGTGGTGACATATATATAAATTTGGCATCTAGCTCATTTTACATAATTTTATCTTTGGAAATTGGTAATTGTATATTCAATGTTTGGCAAATAAAACCCCAACTTCTATAATGAGATACAATTTAGATTTATCTTCACATACAAATTAGATGTTGAGTGGCCACTAGCTCAAGAATTTGAGAATTCATTACAACAATTCACAGTATATGTTAGTCCTAGAGGACATATTAATCAATGAAAATATTCTCTTCCAGGGTAGTAACAACGTAATTAGGAATAAGCATGTTCTGATCTAACTAAGGTTTTTCAAGTAACATGGACATTGTGATTATGTACTTCAAATAATAATATTTTTAATTATTTTGTTTTAATTTAAAAAAAAATATTTATAAGGTTTCAAGACTATAGTCATAAATTTTTTGTTTTTTGGTAAATGTTTGGTATTGTTTTCCATACCCATTTTTGTCCTTTGCTTTCACATGCTCATATATATCAGACATCATACACAACTATTAAATTGTTCCATGGTGCAGCTACAATTGTTCGACACCTATGCAAATTTATTTTCCTCAATGGAACAACAATTGCATAAAGGGCAATTTCCAATTATGTTGTTCGAAAATATAACGAAGAAAAGAGATGTTGAAGAAAGGATCTTTCGCACAACCCAAGAAACATTTGTAACATAATTGCGAATAGACATAGTACAGGATCTCAAGAAACTAACTAGCTCGACAACTGTTGTACGTATACATATACACTTCCACCCACAATTTGCACAAAAAAATTACCTTAAACAATTTTGTGCAACATTTTTGTTGTACACATATATATTATATTGTTCAATATATTAACTACTATGCTCACATGTGTAGGTTGAGGGTGTTTTGGTTGCAGCAAATGCCTACTCGATCCCCTTCAAGCATGTATCTGTCAAATGCAATTCTCCTACTTCTGCCTCTGCGTTCATAAATGATGGCACAATTGATTGTCTACGATGCAGTACAAAATGCCCTTACATATATATACATTACCTCAACGCTATCATCCAAACCCTCAACAACACAATTGTACATTGTACAATTAGACAACCTATATTAAAAGATATGCTTCCTAGGTTGACAGAGTTGCCCTATGAAATATACCTACAGAAAAAGGCAAACATTGTCTACATGCTACACGACTTCTGCATCCATAGAAAATTTACCTTAAATGAGGACAATGCCATACTGCATATCGGCTGAACCAAACAAAAAAAAATCATAGAATGCATTGACAAGAAATGAAACAATCTGATCTGTCTCTATCCATGTTACCCAATCAAGATATGAATAAAGTTTTGCAGTACCATGATAAAGTGAACTGGAGGCGCATAAGATTGTTGAGTACAAGAATGAGAAGCATGAGGAAATACCTCATACAAAGTACCCAATTGTGAATAAATCAGGTACATCCTTTGAGGCGTCAAAATGGCTTGCTCCTCTAAATAGAACCATCATGCATATTCAATAATATTGCAAATTTGGCATTGTTCAAACTCCATTAAGTTAAATGTTGACAGTCTTTTCCAGAACTAGTAATGTTAGAACATTGTCAGGTCAACGCGATCTTGGTTCATAGTAATATCAGAAGCAAATGTTCATAGTGGTCTTGGTTCATAGTAATATAGTAATCGACGAATTTCTTGGTGCCCGTTTGGGAATTTGGTTATAGATGGGATACAACGCCCAATCTTTGTTGATTTTTTCTTGTGTTGTGTTTGCCAAACTTTTGATCATGTTCTTTGGTATTGTAGTTCAAGGTTCTCATGGGCCTGGTTTTTGGATTATGACTGGATAATAGATTCAGGATTTTAGTGGTTTTTCTATGATCTTAAGGAATATACAAGACCTACCTTGCCTTTTAATGTAGGCTCTATGGAGAAAATATAATATGTAGTTCATTTAACCAGTTTTACTTGATTAATGAAATTACCAAAATTCTTCTTTGGAAATATTTTGAAAAAAAAAAGAAGATATATGCTAGATGAAGTCAAATAAGAATATGCTATCAACCACACAAAATTAAAATTCAATTTCACCATTGTTATACTTACGCTTAAGTTGACAGTACAATAAGTTTATTTCAACAACCCTCCATTGATTTCTCTGTAGCTTTTCTATGCTTCTCTTATGCAAACACATCCTGGAAACTATAAGTATGACTCACTTTCTCTATTATTTGATTGAAGTGAATGTAGAGATGTCTAAAGGACATCATAGTTATTGTTGGTCCTAAATTTTGCACCTGACTGCTAAAGGGCAAAGCTAGGCCACCACAAGTTTGGAATACTCGCTCTTTTCAATTTGTTGATCAGTTAGAGGGTTGGTTCACCAAGACAAGAGCATGGTGAGATTGGAAAGATGATATGGATGAGGGCTCTCCTTGGCTACTGTTGCACTAATGACAAACAAGTGACATAATAGAGGTAAAAACGGAGGGAAACAACAAACCACTCAATGAATAATTTGTTGCAAGAAGTTTAATACTTAAAATAATATTTCAACGCATTAAACAATGTATCAAAAACACAATTACTCTCACAGGTTGCAATAAAAACAAATCTTCATCAAAGAATTAGTTGTTATCACAGCTACCCCAGACGCACCCCAGTCGCCTAAAGTGATTGATAGTTCAATCTACCAAATCGACCTCCCTATTATCGAATTGACAAACGTGAATATTATGGGATCAATTTTTTGTGTGTGTGAGTATTGAATTGGAAAAAATTGTTGGTTATTTTAGTTTTTTTAAGGCATTATCATAGTAAGAATGCAAAATTATTCTAACCCACTGTTATCTAGAAGGCCAAACATCAATAAGGCATGCAAATCAACTATACATAGTTACAACCAAAAATCAAGTTATAGTTTGTATTTGCATTTGTTCACGCCCTTTTTAATGATACAAACACAATACAAAACGAGTATGTGGATAAAATATTGGACTAGAAAATGATGATTTGGAAAAAAGTGAAAATTTTAACCCATAATTAACTACCAATGCCAAAGATCAGTGACACTTGTAAATACATCTGCAAGAATATCCAAAGAAATAAAAAACTTCAAATTTTTGTATCGTTGCCAAAAACAATCAACTGAATAGACATGTTACAAATATTTCAGGTTGTACTGTACTGAAGTGTCATCTGACAGTTCCTCTTCCTAGAGTGTAAATGTAGATCAACCTCTGCAAAGTGCGCTTGCTACTCACAGACAAAACTTTCAAGAAAAGGGTATCTTCCTCTGTCTCGACACCTTGTTCTAACACAGTTTTAATTAACTTCAACGAGTTGAAAAATCATGAAAATAAACAATCATATTAGGTGTGTTTTGATATATAGAAAAAACTAGCAAACACATAGGTCACAGAAGAATATCAAGGAATCTTTGACACTAAACACATTTCCAAAGAAAATTATATGGGTTTTTTTGGCACCACAAACGATCTATCTAATAGAATTAAATGGATATTACTTACTTGGGATGAAAGTCACTTGGAAGTTTACAAAGATAATTAAAAATGAATTCCATAAATAGATTAAAGAGATAAAACCTACAACATAGGAAAGGAAATTTCCAAGATGGCAAGTCAGACTCCAACAATATATCAAGTTACAAGTGATGGGAATATTTGTGCTTTTTTAGTAGCTATCTGCTACACTACTCACAGTAGGAAAAAATTACGGAATGTTAATAAGAAAATAAAAGCAACATGGATTATGAAAAACATACATTATAATTAGAATAAGAATACTTTAAAAAATTAAATGGTTTCAATGCCTGAATTTCTCTACGAGATTAACGCTCGGGTGCCTTTTATTTCCGAAAAGAATGTGAGTCGTCGATCAATTTGCAATGTGCGATCTAGGTGACCCTGCAACTTTAGTGTCCCTGCTAAAGTTTTATCACCCTGCCAATTTTAGAACTCCCCTAGCCATATTTAGCGATGGAACAAATTGTTTAGAGCTCGAGAGTTTTTGAACACAGAGCATGAATATCTCCCAAAGTGACTTTCTTCCGCAATGATGTCACAACCTATCATCACTTCGGAGTTCGAGACTTCAGGAGTTGTAGGGCGCATAGCATACATATCCTCCGGAAGACAAAACTTCTAAACTCATTAACCAAGGCTATTTACTTGTTAACTCGAGATTAATATAATATTATCATTAACTAATTCGGGAGTTCGGGACTCCGGCTCTTCGGGGCTTCGGGAGAACTGTGTTTTTTCTGGATGGAAAAACTCTCGGAGTGGCATTCTCCCGCAGTGATGTAGCGGCCTGACGTCAAAGGCTGATGTGTCACCGAAAGAATATGTTCCACGTGTCACTTGAAATAGTACAGATGTTGAACCCAAAATATGCTTCAAATGAATGCCACGTGTCATGGTCTAGATCCAAATGCATTAACCAAGGTTATTTACTTGTTAACCCAAGATTAATATAATATTATCATTAATTAATTCAGGAGTTTGAGACTCTGGCTATTCGGGGCTCCGGCCTTCAAGAGAACTGTGTTTGTTGTGGATAGAAAAACTCTCGGAGTGACGTGTCATGATCTAGATGAGAGCCACATGTCCTGACTGATGGACGCCACGTGTTTGCAATAGTTTGATGCCATGTGTCAACGACGAATTGATGCCATGTCTCTCTGGTACTTAGGGCTTCAGACGTTTCTGAATGTGGAGCTTGTATAACTCCCAGAGTAGTATGGCCCCAGAGTAATGTGGTGGCCTCACGTCACATGATGTCACGTTTCTTTATTGATGGATGTCACGTGTCCTTCGCGGATGAGTACCACGTGCCTCTGGCACTTCGCCCTTCGGAAATTTTTGTATGCAGAGTTTGTATAACTCCCGGATTCGTACGGGCCCAAAGTCATTAACTATGTTTATTTATAATTAACCCAAGATTAATGTATCTTATCATTAAGTATCTCAGGATTTCTTGACTCCAGCTCTTCGACGTTCGACGATTTCAACATGTTTTGGATTGAAAACTCTCGGAATGGTACAAGCCTGAAGTGACGTGGCACTTCGGGCATTCAGATCTGTGACACTTCAGTTATTTGGGGTCAAAAGGCTGACCTATCACATAAAGAATATGTGCCACATGTCACTTGAAACATTATAGATGACGAACCCAAAATATGCTTGAAATGAGTGCCACGTGACATGATCTAGATAAAAGCCACATGTCCTGACTGATGGATGCCACGTGTTGACGATGGATTGATTCCACGTATCTCTAGTACTTAGGGATTCAGAGGTTTCTGAATGCGGAGCTTGTATAACTCCCGGAGTAGAAGGGTCCCAGAGTGATGTGGTGGCCTCACGTCACATGATGTCACGTGTCTTTACTGAATGATTCCATGTTTCCTTCGCATATGAGTACCACGTGCCTATGGCACTTCACCCTTAGGGAGTTTCTGTATGCAGAGTTTGTATAACTCTCGGAGTGGTACGAGCCCAAACTCATTAACCATGTTTATTTCTAATTAACCCAAGATTAATGTATCTTATAATTAAGTATATCGGGAGTTTTTGACTCCAGATCTTCGACGTTCGACAATTTTGGTCTGTTCTGGATTGAAAACTCTCGGAGTGGTACAAGGCCGAAGTGTCGTGGCACTTTGGGAATAAGGATCTGCGACACTTCGTCTATTTGGGGCTTCGCAAGTTGTCGCTTGTTCTTAAAACCTGCGTGATTTTGAAACTCTGAATGCACATGTGTCGTTGATCTAAAGCCACATATAGGTGTTAGTTTTATGCTGGACTTTGGGTTTTCCAAAGCATCTTCCATCACCATTCCACATCTGGACCTCATCTTGTAAAAATGATTATTTGTAACCTAAATGAACAATTGATTGATATGTCTAAGGATGACACCCTGAGTGCCCAATCTTAGAATATCTTCTTCATCTTGTAAGATAATTGAATCTGTTAGAACACTTTGGAATTTTAAACTTTAAAATTTTAAAATCTTTTGTTTTTACCTCTTAAAAATAAAATTTCACTAAAAAAACTTAGGGAATTGCTTTTCAATTAAATAAATCCATGATCCTCATGTATTAATAACGCGCTTACAATATCATTCGTTGATGAGTTGCATTAAATTTGATCAAACAACTCTTGTGTTCTCTGGATTATAAACCTGCCCAAATTTTAAAAGAAAACCTTCAACGATCACTTTGGGACTTCACGCTTCGGGAGTTTCCAAGCATCTAAACAACAAAAAACTCGAATCTACGAAGCTCTGAAGTCCCGAAGACAGTTCCTCGTGATAATATTTAAAAGGGTCTACAGATCAGTTATTGGACAAGTGTCATTAAAAAATTTCTTATGCTAGCACCTAACACTTTCTTTAAACATTCGTGTCAGCTTATTCACACATTTTTAGGTGAAATGTGTCACCCATCTTTCTTGAAACGTCACTAAAAATGATGTCATCATTGTCACGTCACTCCGGGAGATATCCCTTCGAAAAATAAAACAAATAATGCTTTCAGGACCGCCAAACTATCAACGTGCCGAAGCATTTGATGTCATAACAAATAAAAATGTTCCAAAAAGCTAATAAAATATTTAACAATTTTAATTAATCATTATTAACTATTAACTAATCACTCTGCAAATTCGTCCTTTGGGAGATTTTTGTTGTGCTACATCCAAAACTCCCAAATTCCAAAGTGTCGAAGTATGAGTTGCACATTTAAGAAAATGAACTCCCGGAGCTCCGGGGTTCCGAAGCCCCGAAATACCTATAACAGTTCAAAATTCAAATGTTTACTCCAAGAATTCTTTCTTCGAAGGATTTCTATCATCCTTCATTCAAAACCCCCGAATAACGAAGTTCCGAAGTACTTAAGGCTAAAGGAGTTTTAAAGCATGATTAATTAAAACATAAAAATGATTAGTTAGTGATTAGTTGCTTCTGCAATTCCGCCTTTCGGAGATTTATGTTGTCTTACATTCAAAACATGCGAACGTCGAACCGCCAAAGTATTAATGACATTTATAACTGGCTAAAGTTAAAGATTTGGGTATTTATCGCAATCGACAGTTAATAAATTCCATAGATTTTTAATAATCACCTTGTCAATAGATCAATACGAACATTGATAGACTTTATGAATAAACACATTTCGAATCTCAAGTCATTCTACCATTTGCAATTAGAGTTTTTCATTCAGTAATTGAGAGCTTACATACTTCTCTTATCACAATAAGGTTAATTTCATTTCTCTGAGGATTGTGGTGCCACACAAACTAGGGAAGAAGCAAGATGCATCAACAGATGATTCCAACCCAAACACAAATATTCTCTCAGACACCACTTTGTGAATTACAGACGCCATCAAGTCTTGGAAACAGGTCTATGATATCTTGGAACATGAAATTCTTCTCTGTCCAGATGATTCAACGAAAGAAGAGGACGAGTCGTTCTCAGCCAAGCTCAGGTTGGTAGCTCGGTCTCAACTGCATAGGATTGTTGCTCGACCAAAGATAATACCCTACAATGACATGATAAGATGGGCTCTAGAGCACATTGACATTCAAACCAGAAGCATTATCAATTACCAGAACACCTATGTTGGACCCTTTCGTCCGGAGGACATACACGTAATGTATAAACTATCTTCTGCACCCAAATACACGTATAATGCATCATTTATTCTGGATTTTGGGAGAGAATGCACTCAATATGGAAAAATTGGTCATCACATAATCAAGACCTGGTGGGGAAATCCAACCAAGTTTAAATCCGATGCTCATGGTATATATTCCACAACATCTTTAGATGCTCACATTTTATACATTTCCATGATGCTCTGTTGGTTATTTGGAAGGAAAAATCCTGCACATTTCACAGTTGAATGGGTGTCTATAATCAATGAAGTGGTCGAAGGCTATACCTTCAACTAGGCAAAAATGTTGAAGGATAACCTAGCTAGGGAGGTTGCTGAGTAAAAATCGTTGAAATCAAGAGGAAACCATGCTCCCTTTTACATGTCTGCCTACATCATGGATGTCATTTTCTTCATGACTCCATTTCCCCTGATGAACTAGAGCTGGACCCCAGCTAGTTTCGAGCCTATACATTTCTACCACTCCAAACTATGGGAAGAAAATGCTAAATATTTATTTTATGAGATCTATCACAATGTAGTGGTACCCATTCATGTAGCTATCTATGGTCACCCTCCGCCCAAGATTTCAGAGCACATTATGGGGAACTTAGGCACAATTGCAGATTGGTGCATTGAACCAAACTTCTCTTACATCAGTGTGTTTGACTGCTTCATTTCTTCCCATGCCCTTCCAAAATTCTTTCTTGATAGGATGGTCTGCAGAGAAGTGGCATACCAAACAGTGGCAGGAGGAATCGCCAAAGATTTGAAAGTGGCTCAGAAAAAGGTATGGCCAACTTTTCCCATACAGGTTGGCATGTTTACATTGTTAGATTTTGGTCATTCAAAAGTCGAGGTTGTAGCCTTGGAAGATGTCAAATTAGTTGACATTGAATTCAAAAGACATGATCCTCATAGGATGGCAGAGAATCATTTGGCCCAGTTCAACATGAAAATATATATACACGAAAACTCCCCTTATGACAATGTTTTTCGAGGAGCTAGATCCTATGAAGAAGTCAAAAACATATTTCAGACTCTGCCTCCAGACCAACAGGTTGGTTTCCTCAGCTTTCAAAATCACATAAGGAACAACTTGCCTAAGATTTTGCAAGGAGAGTCAAATCCCATTCCATCTTCACATGAAACTACATCCACAGAACCCTAGCCAAATAGCTCCACTGAGGACAAAATTGAAGAAGTATTGAACAATACAGATGCATTATTTAAACTTATAAAAGAATCAATGTCAGACCTAAATGATCAACAGTTATTAGCTTCCCTTGAAGCCTTCATGAAACATGGTCATGTTTTTCCCCCTTCATCACTAGTTACTACCATTGTTACTCCCAGTGTTACTAGTCCAGAAAATCCTACTGCACTTATTTCCCCTATTCCCTCAATAACTCCTTTATCAACCAATTTTGAGGTTCCCAGTTCCGAAGTCATCCATCTAGATGAATTCACTCCTATCTTGCCTGAAGATATGCCCCCATCAAGTTTCTTTTTCAATAAGAAAAGAAAATCTATCATCATAAACGAATCTCACCAGAAGGAAGGAGTGACCACCAAGAGACATAGAATAATATATGATGGACATGAAAACAATGACCCTGAATTTGCCAAAGAAGTTTTAGATTCACTAGGAGCCTTTGCCACTGCCAACCAATGGTCAATCTTACAAAGAAACTGGACTAAAGTCTCTCTTGGTTGAACAGTTGTAGAATGAAATGCAAAGCACATAACATGTTATTAGTAGCAAAATGAATTGTGACATAGAGCAAATCAGGTTGGCTTATCAACAACAGATGAAGCAGCTACAGGAAAAATTGGAGACGAGTCTCCATAATTTACAGATTAGTAATTCCATGATTACTCAGCGAGAAAGTTCAATACAACAGTTGCAAAGCAGAATAACTTCATTGAAAAAAACAAAGACAGATAATACTGCATTCCAAAAACAAGCATCTAAAATTAATGAAAAGTTGGAAGCTATCTAGCATGATATATATCAAAAAATGGATACTATTCAGAAATACTATAAGGCAATAAATAATTCTCTGAAAAGTATTTATGAGAAAGAAAACAATGCTTGTATGGCCAGACCCAAATTTCAGGAATTCATTGTATGCAGGCAGAAAGCCAATATTTCTGGTCTCGCCCCTTTTTCACAATATGAACAGGTGAAAGGCGAAATGGCCTTGAAATTTTGGGAGACAAACCTAGGAGAAAGCAAGAAACTTTCTAGGGAGGCAAATGAGGCATTTATGAATACCCTTTCTAATGTAGAGACATAATTGGTTGAATTCAAATGTAATGATATCTCTGAGACACTCGAGCAAATCGACATAGAAAAGAATAAAGAAAGCTCCAGAAAGAATAAAGAAAGTATACAATATATCATCCAACAGATGAACCAGATTCATTTGCTCAAGATCAACGAGTTGTTGGTAAAACCTAGTTTGCAACACCAAATTACAACCTAGGCAGTAATGAAGATCCAGGAGAAGCTACCACTAGTACACAAAAATGTATTTGCCTTTGAATTTAACGAGAACATTGAACCTTCTAGATTTGTCATAGTAATGATGTAAATGTGTACCCAGTTCAATGAACAGATGAAAGAAAGCACATTTGAGAGAAAATAAAGGAGCTTATGAAGCGCGAGCACATCAATCCATAACTCAACAAAATATTCCTTTTGTTTTTCAATTTGGATTGTATTCCATATTTAGAGCAGATATTGTGGAAAGTCTAACTACTTCTAGCTAAGACAATTTTTTGTATAAATACATAGATCTTACATCTTTTCCAGGTTTCTTTTGGCTGAATGTAAAATAAAGAACTTATCGAATATTAATACAAGAGAAGACAGAGATTCTAAGTCTCCTTTAATTTGAGTTATGTGTTTTCCCTGTGTTTCCATTTCATCTTCGTATTAGCTTCCTTGTGTATTTTTTCATGATTGAATAATTACAATTTAGTAATACATCTACTGTGATCTTAATACATCAGAAGTCCATTCAATTATGGTTTTTTCCTCTGTTCTTACTATGAGTAAAAGAAAGACCTATGATCTGTGTAAATTGTTGCATTCTTAATCATCTGTCAAGGGCACATCTTCATTTTTTCTACTACTGCAAATGAGTGTAATTCATACATTGCTTTATTTTAACAGTTTTTTCAATCATTTCTACACCACTTAAAATTAAATTTACGGCTTAGCTAACAG
>SNQJ01S0030103.1:61273-76889 GCA_010110895.2 Picea sitchensis
TCTCCCCCATTGAGAGCATGGCTATGACTAGATACCTAATGTATAAGAACAAGTTAAACAACATGGAAGACAAGAGGCTTCCTAAAATTGCTTCAAAATTGAGTCATAACCACCATCGACTCAAGTGAGGATGGCATAAAGATGGTCGGTCTTGGCTAAAATATTGGGGAATCATAGAAGACACCATTTTGTAGAATAAAGATACTATTAAAAAAATCCTCAAATCAAAATTTAAGGAGAAAATGTGGCGTGATAAAGAGAGAGGAAAAAAAGAAAATTAAGGTATTATAAGGATGTAATCAACCCTAATCTAGAAGATCAAAAATATCTATCTGTTTTTCCAAGTGTAAAGAAAAAAAATAAGCATTGCTAAGATAAGAACAAATTCTCACAAGATCCATAGTGAAACTAGGCGTTGGTCAATTCCTAAAACGCCATGGGATGAAAGAGTGTGTCACCTTTGTGACACTAAGAAGGTTGAAGATGAAAAACACTCTCTTAGATTGTCCACCCTATACACATATTACATCTCATTTTCAAAATATTTGTCACACTACCAACCTTCCTAACCTCTTAACTCAACAAAAGTATGGTGATCTTGGAAACCTTCTCTTAATGATGTTCGAGCACATAAAAAAAATTCTAAAGAATCGCAAGTAATCACTTACCCTCTTAAGGTTCGATAGACCAATTCGGTCTTAGTGGAAGTTAATCATCATCATCGTCGTCGTCGTCATAATTTTTAAAATAATTATATTCAAATAATAAATTTTAAATTAATTGAAGTAAAAATTATATTCAATTAATAAATTTTAATTTAATTGCAGTGAAAATTCTAAAAAGTATATTTGTTTTTACTAATAAAGAGTTATAATTTCAAATAAAACCAATATAGATTCATTTTTGAAGGTTTAATAACCAATTAAGATGGATCTATGCTAATTATTATAATAATAATAATATAATTTTAGATTACAATTTAATTATACATATTTATTTATTTGATAAATAGATAAATTATATATTTCTATATATTATTTAATAATTATATTAATAATATATATTGATTATATTATTATTTGAAAAAATTAATTAAAAGTTAATGTAATTCATGGGACTTGTGTTTTATTATTATTATTTATTATTAATTTTTATTATTATTTTAATATTTTATCATTATTTTAATGTATTATGTTATATGAACATTTTTTTCCATAGTAAGTTCTAAAGCAATCTCTAGACTCAACTACAATCAACATAATATTTTTTAATAAAACTAATATAATTTTGAATAATTTTTATTCTAATCATATTGTTTCCATTAATTGAATGTATCCAAAATTTTGGATACATTCAATGAGACCCTCAATCTTCAATTTTACTTATATCATAGTAAAATTATCACCAATTAAAATTTTTGGCAGAATTCTTGACGAAATATTTAGTCGAAAAGGGAATGCCTAGACACTAAAATAAACGTACAGGGTTGGTACGACCAAGGATTTGCCTTTTTATTCCCTCATTGTCCAAAGGCAATGTGACATCGATCCATTAGTTTGTGGTATTTGGGTATTTCCTTCACTCACTTTTTTTTCCATAGAAAATCTCGCTTTATATTATATCATAATATAAACTGTTCTTTTACAAATGACCATCCACAAAAAACCCAGATGACATCCAAGAGGGCCCCAAAAGCCCAGAGTATTACCCTCCCCTTACAACAAGTCCACAAAGTTCAACCAAAGCTGGAAATTCCAGACATAGCTGGTGAAAGCCTACACAAAGATACCCAAAAAAGAACCTATCAAAAAAACACAACACAAAAAACCTCCATCAATGCTCTAGAGAAAATCGATGTGCAACGAAAGTAAAGGAAAAGGTCGATACAACAAATGGTAAAGGCCCAGAGAAGTTCTGCCGCGAAACAGGCCGCGGATTATGAAGCTCCATTTCCGCAGAGCACCTCCACACCGCAAACGCTCGGGGAAGCGCCCCTCCGCCATCATCGCCGGACCTAGCAATCGTCTCGCCTCTCCGCAAGTAGCACGTCCAGGAAGCTCCTGCCCTCGCCCACACTTTCTGATCCATGCACGCTCGCCCTCGCCCGTATCCATGCTCTCCCTGGAAGTAGCCCACGTTCCCACGCCTTCGTCGTGCTCGCCCATCTCCAAGGTATACAAGGATGCAGCTAACAAACCCTATCTGCGGAGCCCCCGCCCAATCTCCATCCGCCTTCAAAACCCTATCGCCGCCTCTCCCTTCTCGCTCTCAGTTCGCTCTCGTCATTTTTCCTTCACTCACTTAATTGGTCTAAATTCACCTACTTGAATAAATGGCTTATTTTATTTTCTCTTGGGGGACTTAGTAATATATATATATATATAGTTGTAATTTGTACATTGGAATGGTAATGGAGTGTCATGAGTTATGTAATTTTATCATAGTGTGTTTGCATTCATTGTTATTTTAATTTATTAATGTTTGAGATCAATGGGAGTGGAGCGGTGGTGGGGAGTTTTGGGTTAAGGTTTGAAATTTGTTAATATTTGAGATGAGCAAAATGAAATGTTGGGTTTGAAATACTATGGATATTGAATCTACGYGATAGCTATCGAAATGAGTGGCAAATAAAACCCCAACTTCTATCTTCAGATACAAATTAGATTTATCTTCACATACAAATTAGATATTGAGTGGCCACTAGAATTTCTTAAAAATTGTTTCTATCCTACTATATTTCTACCACATATGCCTTGAGGGGGGGCATTTCTCACCTAAAATGACATACAAAGCCATAGTTGTAGCTTGTAGAGCACTAGACTCCTAATACATACATTTCTTGTCCTCCGTATTTTCATCCATAACACAATTGTTTATATAGTTCGAAACTATTTCAAAATCTTATTCAATTTTATATGTCATTTTTNAATTCTAAAGAATCACAAGTAATCACTTACCCTCTTAAGGTCTGATAGACCAATTAGGTCTTAGTGGACGTTAATCATCATCATCATCATCAAGTAATTTTAGTTCAATAATCCAATGTATTTTATATTACCATTAATGAAAAACTAACTCATATTTTAACTTTGCAAACTACTTATTTTGAGAAACCCGGGGTTAAATTATTAAGGCCAATTTGAGTGCCAAGATGCCATATGATGATTCTGACCACCATGAGGCCATGAGTAATATTGTTGACACTTTAAAGGAAATTAAAAAACATATAGATTGTAAAAATGGGAGTATAAATAGGTTGAACCACGATCATAACTTCAAGAAACAACCTGAAAGATGAAAATGGAATCCCAACACAGTGAAAAGTATCAAATTTTAATGAAGACTGATCTACCACTAGCATAGCCGCTAACTTGCGGCTGGTGAACTTCAAAAGGCTTAGGTTAATGGATGCATTCATAAATGCAAGGAAGTTATGAACAATAAATCACATTCATTGATTTAGAAGGACGACTAAGAATATGCATGCATCTTCAATTGTTAACCATCAAATTAAGATTTTAGATTAAAAGACCATTAATTGTGCCCATTTCCAATAGGCATAATTAAATTAATAACAATCAAATAAGCTTGTCACATTCTTAAAAACAAAACAAAATGAAAAGTCAGCCATATTTCATGGTCGACATATTCCACTATTAAAATCATCTACATGTGGCAATCAGGTCATCATAGTAAATTTTTAATATGATTAAGTAAATGTCAAAATGTAAACACAAAAATGTATGTCTTTGTAAAATCTAGGAATTCAATAGATGAAATTATAACCCTCAATTTATTGTGAGTAAAAGCTAGGAAGTTAATAGATGAAATTATAACCCTTAATTTGTTGTGACGACGAAGAATATTTCATCCATATTTAATCTTGTCCATTGAAAACAGATTAAAAGCTAAAACTCTATTAAATGAGCCCATGTGCTTAATGAACTCAATAAAAAT
Source organism: Picea sitchensis (assembly GCA_010110895.2). NCBI lineage: Eukaryota > Viridiplantae > Streptophyta > Pinopsida > Pinales > Pinaceae > Picea > Picea sitchensis. The sequence goes on from SNQJ01S0030103.1 coordinate 65,231, forward strand.
GGTTCTTCTAGAAAATTTGACTAAGAGATGGTAATTTATATTAAAATCTAGCGCAACCGCCTCACCCGCACACCGATAGGTGTCCATTGCTCACTATGTTTACTCAGAACGCCGATAGGTTTCTGCTGCTCACCGTTTTTACTATGATCAAACCAGTCTCAATACTCTGTAAAATCCAAAATGATTAAAAAGTCATGCATTGATTTTTTTTAATTGGATCAAAATAAAACTTTCTCAATGGGAATATCACTTGGGTGTTAAAGAATGAGTTAAGTTGTGCAAAAAATTTTGTTCGTACAGGGTTGCTTAAAATAGTTGCAAATACAAATGACAATGACAATGTCTGAACATAAAATTAATTCCATAACTTAAAATATTTTAACCCTATCTTAAAAAAAATAATTGCAAAATTCAATGTCCCGGACATGAAAATAAAAAAACTCAAATTTAAAATTCTAATGACAATGTTTGGACATGAAAATACCTTGAATCGAGAGTTGTTCGCTAACTGGGAAAGACAATTATATTTATTTATGTTACTCTATGACATTTATGTGTGACTCCATTACTGAGATTGTTCATTAAACCCTCGACGTGAATCCAAAGTAGTTTGGTTGATTGCAAAAGACAAAGTTATATTTGTTTTTGGTAAATATAGGGTTTAAACTGAAGCCAATGCTTACTCATACAATTACCTGGCAGTTAACAATAACTATAGGAAACCCATCGAGGATGGTGAGGAATTGGAATCAACGACGAATGTGGTCGATGTGAATCTAAGGGAGTTTGGTTGATTGCAAAAGACAAAGTTATATATTATTTTGTAAAGTGAAGCCAATGCTTACTCGCGACTGTGCTAAAACTGCTCCATCCTTACTCGAATCAGGGGACTGTGCTAAAAAACCGTTGCATGCTCAAGTTGAAAGTGAAAGCGAGACTTTCTCATACAATTACCTGGAAGTTAAAGAATGTGTTATATTTGTTTCTGTAAATCTAAGGTTTGAACAGAAGCCAATGCTGGAACAATTTCAACATTTCTATCTCACTCCATTACTGAGATTGTCCAGTAAACCCTCTTTTTTGTAAATATAGGGTTTAAACATAAGCCAATGCTTACTCGTGTATGTGCTAAAGCCACTCCATGCTCAAGTTGAAAGCTACAATTTCTCATACAATTACCTGGCAGTTAACAATAACTATAGGCAATCCATCTAGGATGGTGAGGAATTGGAATCAACACCGAACGTGGTCCTGATGGAATACGGGAGGAAACGGTCGAGTAAGTGGAGATGAAAGCGACAGGGGAGGGAAAACGGTGGAGGAAGTGGAGAGTAAAGTGGAGAGTAAACGATACGTTGATGGAGAAATGGAAAGTAATAATAGCTATCACTTTTTACATTTTAAACCACACAAACTCTACGTTAGAAAATTGGATCATAGATTTGAGAGAGAGTATTAAACCTTAATTTTTGTTAATCATCGAGACTTGGCAATCACTAGTCACCATAGTAAATTTTAAATATGATCAAGTAAAAGTATAAAAATAAACATGTAAAAGGATGTCTTTATAATACTGAGGAAGTTAGTGGTTGAAATCACAACCATTAATTTATTGTGTTTAATTAAATCAATGTAAAAGTGAAAAAAACATTAGTTATTTTATATTATTGATGAGGAAGATAAACGATAGAGCCATTCGGTGTCGTTTCTAGTACAAAAATTCTAAAACATATCACAACAACATAGCTGGCACCCAACATGTTTGTGTTTGTAGGAAGGTGGCGTCTACTCTTGCAAAACTTTTGCATTAGAGGGGATTGAGGAGGAGGAGGAGGCTTGCATCTGGCCAAGACACACAGAAACATATTGTGAAGCTATCATGGCGAAACAATAAAATAATAGTCATGTTTTTATTATTCTCTTGCAGAAGAAACGTCAGGCTGTCTTTTTCAATTGTTGGCCAATCATTGTTATTTTTATTAATTGTGAGCAAGCCATAGCGTGTAGTCAGATTTGACCATAACATGGTTTGATTGCATGTATAGGACGGGTGAATTAAAATCAATGGATTTATAGCAGATTTAACAGTATTTGTTAATAGAATTTCTTCATGCCTATGCACCATTAACAGGATTTGTATGAATGTCATGTTAATTTGGCCTAATACACTTCGTAATCATTGTATATCACTGTGCATATAGTAAGAATCTGATGGGTGTGGTTAATTCTGCCCATTGTCAATAGGTGTCAATAGATGTGGTCAAAAGATTATTAATTGTATCTATTACCAATAGGCGTATGGCCATTGTCAATAAAATTTAATAAAAATTTAAGGTTAAAAGATCATTAACTGTGTCCATTGCTAATAATAAGTGTAAACCTATCGACTTAATTATTGGCGAGAAAATTAATATAGCCATTCATTATTAAAATTCATTATTAAAAGTAAATGTAAATATGAAAAAGTAAACATAAATATAAAATAAATATGAAAAAGTAAACATAAATATAAGATATAAGGTAAAAAAATTAAAAAGTAAACATGTTGGCCAGGCTGTCTTCTTCAATTGTTGACCAATCATTGTTGTTTTTATTAATTGTAAGCAAGCCATAGCGTGTAGTCAGATTTGATCATATAACATGGTTTGATTGCATGTATAGGACGGGTGAATTTAAATCAATGGATTTATAGCAGATTTAACAGTATTTGTTAATAGAATTTCTTCATGCCTATGCACCATTAACAGCATTTGTATCAATCTCATGTTAATTCGGCCTAATACACTTCGTAATCGCTGTATATCACTGCGCATACAGTAAGAATCTGACCTAATAGTTAATCTACCGATTTTGAATTCAGAAACCCAATCTCATATTATTGTTGACATTACAGAAATGATGCACATGTGCTCTTATTCTCTGAGTTTTATTCATGCGTGCCTATCGGCATACAGCAGTCATAAAAACCTCCTACAAGATTTTAATGAACAAAGAGAAAGGAACTGATATCCCGCAGCTCATGGACAAAAGGTGATAGTATAATCGGGATGGCTGCACGTGAACGTGCTGGTGGCGTCATCGTAGGCGTAGCTGTAGGCCGAGGGGCAAGCGGCCTTGAAAACCTGCGAGTATTTGTTGGGAGAACACGTCTGAGGGGTCCCATGGTCGCCCGTGCAGCAGTATTCGGGAGTCCCAAACGCCTCGCAAGCGCTCTTACAGGCAATCACCCCCCCGTCGCTGCCCGTAACTTTGAGCTCATTCGGGCAGCTGTTCCGAAGATCGGCGACGCAGCCGGCCGTCGCGCAGGGCCCGGTGCCGCCAGCCGTGCTAATGCTCAAGGGGACGTTGTAGCCGTCGACGAGGCTGACGTCGTAGAAATCCGTGTCGCCGATTGTGAACTCCGCGAGGGTGACAGGCGGCGCCCCGCCGGCGCCATTGCACTTCAGGCCCCGCCCGCAGTCGCCCGTGGCGCAGGAGCCGGCGCCGGACGCATCGAAGGCGCAGCCCGTGCGGCCCCAGAAACGGCCCGACCAGCCCGCTGGGGCGTTAACGGGTGCAGACTGTTGCGGGGTGAGGGCGAAGCCACCGTCAGCGAGGGAAGCCCCGTTGTTCCCCGTGAGGACGCCCGCCCAGATCGTCTCCGAGCACTTGTTCACCACCGTGAATACCGTTCCGCTAACCCCAACGCACCCTGCAACAACACAGACAAATTTATCAGTCAGACATCCCAACGAGCACGAGCACAAACACGAACACGGGGAATTTTTCACAGGAGTTTCTCACCGAGTAAGAGCGCCATTGCCAGCGCTTCCATCAAACCCTTCGAAGCCATGTAAGCAGACACTATCCGAACCGAGCCGAAGTTTTGTGTGAAATATACGTTATCACAATACTGAACATGAGCAGCTGATACTGAGAAACATGTGCCCTGTGGATACAATATATATAGAACCTGAGGGGGCTGATCAACTCTAAAGATCCTCGGATTTATAGTTTATAATGTTTGCTCATTTATTAAATCTCATCTTCCAATCAAATTATCATGGTAATGTCAAATTTGCATGTGTTCTCAAGTCTTGAAATTTATCTCATATTATAAATTAAAATTTGGCCTAACTTGTTAGTGTAACAACGTCCTCTACACTCTAACAGTGACCAAGACCAAAGGCGGCTTATTTGGCTTCGGTTCCAAGTCCAGCATCGTCCTCTACACGCAAATAAAGTCACGCTGTCCATTGTAGATTATCAGTTATCTTCGAAGTCTAGCACCGTCATCTAGAAGGCGGGTCATTGTAGATCGCCTGGGATGGCTTTGAAGTCTAACACCACCAAAGGCGGGTCTTTGTGGATTTTCTCGCATTCCACACTCTAATAGAATCACGGCGACCAACCGCCAAAACTGACCTCTTATTAAAAAAAATTAAGACTTGTTTTTTCCCTCCCTCTCAATACGGCAATATTTAGTTTATACCACGGGTTTCTTGGTAAGGGTGCATCACGTCCTCCTTGGTGACTAGTATTAAGGGTTTACTAGTTGTTGGTGACAATTCAATCAAGAGGTTCCAACCTTGGTGCTACACAATGGACAAGCCTTATTTTATTTTGTTCATTATTATGAACAATTTAAATACATCTGCCATTGGAGTCACTGTTAGCTTGACGATCTAATTGAGCATGAGCTTGTATAACTAGTGTAGTATTAGCAACGGAAGGTTGCAATCTCAAATTTAGTGTCTGTCTTGTGTACGGTGCATAGCGGTTACAGAGGACACAAACCCTTTTGTTTAGGGGTCGTAGGGGAGCGGCAGTCCCAAAAAAAAAAAAATTGGTTGGTGGTTTTTATGTTTGTTTTTAGTGGTTTCCCGATACATGGTTTTTATTAATGGTTTTTTAATTATTGTTAAAGAATTAGGGTTGTTGATTAATTTAGTTTAATGAATTAGGAGTTTTGGATGTCGAGAGAGTCTATATATATTGTATTGTAAACACTGAACATATATGATGAATAAAAAATTAAAGGTGCTACTCTAAACAGGTTGGTTTTTTTTATTTGGATTTCCAGTATAAAATTTCTGTGTAATGTGTGTGTGTCATTGTATATTTTCTATTTTTATTAATAATTTATTTGTATTAATTAATTATAGAAAATTAAAATCTACATTTTTTAAGATTTAGAATAAAAATATTGGCAATATGAGGATTATGGAAAATAAATCTTCCCATCTTTCCATATTTATGTTTTATTAAAAAATAAAATTAAATGGAGAGTATTGAGAAATCAACTTGTACAAAATATTATAGTTAGGTAATCTAATTAACATAACAAACTTCAACTTGATGATAATACTAGAAAAAGTATATTCTTATATTTCACGTATTAAAATTAAATGGAGAGTATTGAGAAATCAACTTGTACAAAATATTATAGTTAGGTAATCTAATTAACATAATAAACTTCAACTTGATGATAATACTAGAAAAAGTATATTCTTATATTTCAGGTATTGTTGGTGGTGTCCTTAGGAAATAAGGAAAAATCATTTAGTCAAATATTTGGTATCGAGGAGTTGCTAACCATTCGACTCCCATGCCTCCCTAACCCATCTACTTATCATGATCTCAAGTAGCACATGACCAATAAAATTCATAAGAAACATGTGTTTTTATATCAATTATAATCATCCATGGACATGTCCTTATGATTTCAAGTGGAAGTGGGAATTTTATTGGGAGGATTTTCATATCCTTAGAAACTTTAAGAGAAATCTTCAGATGTGCTTTGGAATCACTATTATTCTTGTAATTACCAAGAATAACATTATCATGGACATTTATAATATAAATCATATCAAATGATTTAGCATTAGAGTTGGGGATATTGATAATAGGTTCTGAATAACCTCGTGGCAAGTGGTAACAAGATAATAGTAGGCCGATGTGATGAATGAAATAAAGGATGGGTAGGGAATGTAATTATAAGAAAGGATGAAATTTTTTAGTTGTTTATGATTTGTTGGGAAGGTTGATCGTAATTATAAGAATGGACGACATTGTTATGGTCGTTTAATATTTTGTTGGGAAAGTTGATGTTCTTGAAATGATTGTCTTTTGGTTTTCTGCTTCTTCTTTTTTGCAAGCAAGACTAGAATACTCTTTGTTCATTAAATTATCTCAATTTTCAATATGAGATCACCTTGGTAAACTCACGAATAAGTGACAACTTTGTGTTTATATTTAAGTAAACATGACATACAACAAGGATAAGGTTTCTCTTCTCTTCTATGTGCCCCATGCAATCATAGTTTAATTAGACATAAGAGCATTGGCATTCCACAATTGTACATATATAAATCCTTTCCTGGAAATTGAACTCATGTTGTATTGAACCTTCAGTTACAGAAATATTTATTCCAAAAGTATATCGTAGGAAATTGTATGCATTTTTCAGTGTATTTGAATGATTAAATTCAGTTTTAAATAAATCTTAACATGTTCTCTCCAAATTAATTAGCATGAGGAAACACCTTAGAGAATGATGTGGCAGTTTAATAGTATAAACTAATATATATTCGTAGGAAGTATTAACGCAGAACATAAATTTATGGTATATAATGCACATTAATATTTCTTCAGTGTTTGCAAATAATAGACAAAAAAATGGAACACAAAATTAATGGTTTAGTGTTTGCAAATAACAGAAGAAAAATTACACTCCACTGAGATGTTCCCTATGATTTTTTTTGTGACATCTACGGTTATATTGTCTTTTGAAATCATGGTGATATAATATCTAGGGTGGTGTTGGGCGAGATGGACCATCCTAGGCCTTCCAATGGTCGTCATGTGAAAATATATGAGATAATTTATGATAGAGGCAGAGCCCATAAGCTCTTTCAGGACATAAACCTTACAATGAATAATCACTATAAGGTGTAACAATCTTGAAGGTATTTCACATAAAATTATAGTGGTAAGCAATGCTTAGTCCTCATTTACAGCACTGGTTCTTCTATTTTTGTATCAATTCTAGTTATTGCAAAGATAAATGAATAAATTTATTAGGATTGAATTGAATAAACTAGGGGAAGAAGAAAAATATTAAGATTGGATATATTTCTTGAAGTGTTTATTGATTTCCTTCAAACAGTTTGGATTTCCATATTGTTTTTACAAATATTGACTTCATTATCCACTTAAATCATAAGGTGTAAACTCTAATAAAGATAATAGTTCTCATTTCCAATAGTCACCATAATCTGCATAGGTTTTGTTGAAATCCAAACAAGAGCATAAAACATTTATTATAAAGATTGATTTATATATATTAAATAATAATTTATTGATTTTTTTTTTTCATACACATAAAATTATTAAAATACAAGATGAGAACAACACTAAGAAAAATATTTTTATTTTATTAATAAGTGGTGTAGAGTTGCTCTCCCAAGGAATATATCAGACTATTTCCAAATCTTTTTAAATAAAAAATAAGTAGTTAATAAATTAGTAGCTATGGATCAATCTTGAAGTGGTTGAGTCAACGTTTTTACGATAGGAAAATATATATAAATTATGACAAACATTTGATTGAGTCATTTCCACATGGCATCTATATATAAAACCATACCTATAATATATAATATTGATTGATTGTCTTTCATTGCTGTCGCCCGGGTGGCCTTGCTTTCATAGGTGATCAATAGAATAGGATTGAGGGAGGGTTTGTCCGGGAGGCGGGAAATATATATATATATATATATATATGGTGTCACTTCAACTCTTGATACAACCAACAAGCCAATGCCCACGATCATATAAGAGGTGGGCCTAGGCTAGCGTAGTTGATGTAGTCTAGCAAGACCGTCAAAGTTAGCCATTATCCATTAAAATATCTTTGATATATTTTATTGGGAGGATTTTCATATCCTTAGAAACCTTGATAAAAAATTTCAGATGTGCCTTGGCATCACCATTGTTCTTGTAATTACCAAGAATAACATTATCATGGAAATTTATAATATAAATCATATCGAATGATTTATCATTAGAGTTGGGGATATTGATAATAGGTTTTTAAGGACCTCATGGCAAGTGGTAACAAGATAATAGTAGGACAATGTGATCAATGAAATAAAAAGTAATGGTGAAAGTTATGAATGTGGGATGCATGCACAAGGTCATTACACAAAAAAATGATTTTTACAACTTAGTGTGAGAGAGATATGTAATTATTTTTATACTCAATATGAATTTGATATGTAGCATTTAAAAAAATATTAATAACAAAAAAAATATTTCCATGTCAACCATAAATAAAATATTTCAATGTCCACATCAAGTAAAAAAAATATCTCAACTTTATACATGCATGCATACATACATACATAGAGAGATGATGGATTTACAATGATTCTCTGTGTGTGTGTCACATGTGATTTCTTCAGTGCTCGACATGGAATTTACATGTTATATATATATATATATATATATATATATATATAATCATAAAGAATCATGGAGTTGACACATGATATATATAAGTAATCATCAAAAATACATCTTAACTTCGAATTTATCAAATTCTTTAAGATAAAAACTTTTTTAAATAGAAAAAAAAATTGGAAAAATTTAATCCTTTTCAATATATATGGTAGATCCAAAATTAAAATAAATCGATGTTGATTACATTACATCAACATTGAATTTTTACATCTCAATTTTAAACTTTTAAAATTAACATACACCTTCATCATTTAAAGTCATAGAAATATCATTTAAGTTTTAAATGGGAAGCATTTTCATTTAGAACTACCAAATTTCTTTAAATGAGAGGCATTTTTATTTAAGATTACCAAATTTATTTTTCCTTTATAGAGCTCGCCCTCCCAATCATAGAATAATTACCCTATGTCAAAAAATGTCTCCCAAAAACATGGCCAAAGCTCCTTGTCATTTAGAATTACCAAATTTATTTAAATGGGAGGCATTTTCATTTAGAATTACCAATATTTTTCTTCCTGTATAGAGATCACCCTCTCAATGATAAATTATTTAACCTATGTCGATAGAATAATCAACCTATGTCGAGAAATGTCTCCCAAAAACTTGGCCAAAGCTCCTTGTACACACACAAAAAAATCCCAAACTCTTTACTATATTCTTGTTTTATCTAAAAACCTCTCCACATTCACACAAAATGAATACACTTCAGTGATGTTCTTGTGGGTTTTTACATTCGCCTATATACAATCCCACGACTTGGAGATTGGGATGGGAACAATTGCACCTCTTTAATATCGCTTTGATACACTTTTCCATTGTAAATTTTGTTTCCTTAATTCATCTATTTTCTTTTAACAATTATTTAAAAAAAAAAAAGAGGTTTCATGGTGCAAATATTATCACTTTTAACTACTTAAACATTTGGCTAGTTGTGTGGCTTGGAGAATCCTTGGAATCTTGTGCCAATTTATTCAATCAGTGAGATTTGAATGATTTCATTGTATAGAACATTAGATAACATAACAAATTAACCTTGAACTTGGTATATGCATCAACTCACTTGTACATTTCTAGTCTATTTTAGTTTGGATCCAATGAAATATTTTCCATGCTATAATTTTATGGTTGCAAACCCTTACAATGCTACATTCAGCAAGGAGATTAATATTTGGAACAATGCTTTGAGCCATTAATGTTTTTTAAAAAATATTGTGAATTCCCTGTAAATGAGGCGAAAATAATAGAATCTATGTGTCATAATCCATCCCATGTCCAGAAGAACAATGATTTGCATATATATCTGATAGAAAAAAATTCATTAAACACTAGATTGGGTAATGAAATATAAAATTCGTTGTAGATGTTGGAAATTTAAGCAATAAATAGGTGATAGGAAGAAACTAGATGGACGTGTATGGTGGAGATGGATAGTCCCCTTCATAGTTACATGAAACGTCACAGTGGGAAATTGAACAAAACAACACACCTGACCCAATGGAAAGCCACGAAGAAAGAGTGGGTTAGTTCCCTTTTATCGAGGAAACAGGCTATGGAGAAAGTGAGTCTGTCAATACCTTTATCATGCCATTTATTGTTTAGTCGGTGTTGGAAATATGAAAACTAATAAAAAAAATGCATGAAAACTCACAATTTATTACATCGGGAATATGGTTTGTCAAGGTGTTATAGCAAGATTTGCCTGACCTTATGCAATCTTGCACAGAGGGCCTTTTTCCATTTCCTTATGCAGACTGATCATCCCTGTTTGATAAATCCAGAGATAAAAATACAAAATTTTCCACATATACACACCTTCCCTACTATACAACATGCGTATATGCAGGCTGGTCCACTACAACCCGCATACATCAGGATTTGTGCCAAAAAATGAAAATTAAATGTCAGGTTTCCATGTCACGACATGAGATCTCTAATCCTTGGCCTTCCACATACTGGAAACATTCTAACTCAGCCCTTCAGTTCCATTTGAATGCTATAAATGGGCTAATTCTGAGCTATGGAAAAGGAGAAAGAATTCAACTTTGAAAGCAAAGTTACTCTGGAGAAATTACTACTTCATTTTGAGTCTTCATCCCTTTGTCCTCTAAGTCTGAACACAGTGTTCAACCACCAAGCTCCTCCCTTATTGATGGAGAACCTCATTGTCTCCCTTCTATGAGCTTGCCTTTGGTGGAGGATTGAAGTGGTGGAGGCCCAACTGGAAGGAACTTAGTTTCTTGGTTCTGAACCGTGCCGACATGGAAGTATTTAATGTTTTCACTTATGTTGATCATTTATTAATAGAAATACTCCTTTCCTGTCCAATTAATATCGTGAAAAAAAATGATTATTATCCATGGGAGTATTTGTTATGTTTATTATTGGATTATGCTATCTAATGTGCTAAATTTTTATATTATCACTATATGCTTGCTCTGCTTGTGTGTTGAGAACTTGTCGCAGGTATAAATATTTGGGTAGAAGTGCTCAATGGTGGACATCACCACATCTGGACGAGGTAGGACTCTTTCTTATCTCACTTGCACATTGGTTTATATAGCTTGTTTCTAGGATAGAGTTGATTTCTACAGTCATACCTGTTTGTTGTGGTTTACCCTAGCCATAAAGCGTTTTTCTCTCGTAATAGAATTGGCGACCATATTGGGGATTGATCTTCTTTCTAAGGGTTTGGAGTACTTTTTCTCCTTGCATTTCTCTCTTTACTTTGTGTTTCTTATCGTATCACTGCTTGACAGTTTCTGGTCACTCTGGGTCTGAGTTTTCAACCTTTCTCCCTTGTCTGGCCTTGTTTTAAATCATATACGTGCCTTTTTCCTTGATAGTCGCGTACATGCACATGTTGTATCACTTCAAGCTATGTATATATGCTATGTTTTCCTTAACAGTCACGTACACCTTGGTTCCTAGCATGTTTTCTTGGTCTGGTGTTTGTTGGGTGAGATTTGATGTTTGTTGAGACTTGTTAGGTCTCTATAGTGCATGTTAAGAGTCTCTGGGATGACAGGAAACCTGTCTGGAGTTGAATTTATGGGTGAAGTCTTTCTCATCTTTTCATTTTGATTTTCCTTGTACCTTGGGATGGGTTGTAACACCCTTTTTCCCCCAGCTTGTAAATATAACTGGATTGGCCAAGAAC
>SNQJ01S0030104.1:16771-53081 GCA_010110895.2 Picea sitchensis
CTCCAATACTTTATCATTTAAATATTCCTTCTTGATTTTGTCATCTCACTTTATCATTTAAATAATCTTTCTTGATTTTGTCACTTCTCTTTATTATTTAAATAATCCACCTTGACTTTGTCACTTTAATTTATCATTTAAATGATTATTTCTTCTTTTGAAGAACTTTGACTTCTTTGACCTTGTGGGCTTCAAGCCAACATGTGAGGGTCCTCCAACTTCGTAAGGCCATAACTCTCAAACTGTGAGGATTTATGTGACGTTCCACATACCTCTGGAAATGGTATGAAAAGAACTATCCATCTAGGATAGTTTCACCAACAAATTCATTGATCTTCATCTCATTATTACACATACAAGCATAGGTCCTCCAACCATTCTTCTAGGATAACTCAATCCGCAAAGCGTCTTCTCGTGAGGGATTTCACCATAAGGGGACCACTTTGGAGTTCATCCATTTGTACACTTTATAAACCATGATCATACTACAATGATTCATATTTTTCATCAATCCACCACTGCATCATATACATTAATTATGCATCATGTATCAATGACAACTCATTGATCCATATTCATCATATCAATGACAACTCATTGATCCATCTTCATCTATGCATTCTTATCAAGGAAAATACATATTACTTTACATAAATAATCAATCAATAAATACTTTGACATCAATCAATCACTTGAATTCAATCAATGACATCAATCAATCAAACCATTGGCATCAATGACAACATGATCCAACAATATTTAGGGTCAGCATGTACTTCCTTCTTTAATTCACTTTGTCATCTTCAAAAATTCATTTCTCCTCAACCATGAGGATCCACGTGACTTTCCACCTACCATCGAAAACAAAATGATGTATAATATCCATCCATTGGTGTTCTTAGTGCATGTGCACTATCCTTTATGTCCAAATACCTTCATTAATCTTGCGGTCCAAAACCAATGACTAGGGTTGACATTAATGACAACAACCAATATTCCAACAAGAAACTCACATAAGAGTTGAATCTTCAGGGTTGAAAACCCCTCTCTTCATTATTCTACTCCAAATATGCTATATAAATGCTCCAACATTCTCTAGAATTCACTCTCCATGGTTTATCCAACTCCAATTCTCTTCTTCCTCTTCTTTTCTTGTTCTTCATGCCAAAAAACATGACTACCTAAAACTGGATTAAATTCCCATACAAATTTCCTCTCTTTGGTTTATTTCTTGGCTTACACATTTCCCCAAAATGATTGTACTCATCCCCCATGCTTTGAATAACTATGGGATGTGACTTGTCACACCCACCCTCTTACATGTATTCAATGATTGGCTTTGGGAACACTCAACAACAAATTAGAAGATTCATATACCAATAGAAAATTTAGGAAGTGGCTTGAATTAATAGACATGGGTAATTCCACCTTGGACCCCTCTCTTATAAATTCTCTTAGACTCTCCCATTTCTTTTGTATTAATTCATCCCCCATATTTTTCTGTGTCCCCTAGCTGTTGACATCACATTTTACTATTAAAATTCAGAAATACAAATCACATACATCGTTTTTCCATATCCACACATTATATATACATTAAGAATTAATTAAACTGTGGAGTATAGTAGATATGTTACATTCCCCCTCCCCTAAAGTTTTTCACCATCTGTGATGCACACTATGTCAATATACATGTGCAAATTTACATCATAATACCAAGAAATAAAAATTCAGTAATTTTATAACTGCAATAACAGTTCCAACCAAAATATCACGTTCCTCTCAACCCATTGACCCAAGGGATGTACCCCCTTCATTGTTCTCAGTCCCTTAGGTTGTACCATTCTTTTATCATATCCCCCAACATAGGTTTCCTAGGAATCTAAGATGTGGTTCCAGAACTCTAGTTGCTCAAAATGGAGTCTTCCATTCTTATATTATGTTTTCTTCAAAATTATAAAAACAATTGTGGGTATTCCTCCCTCATGTTTTATTTGGTATCACATATAGCATCTCCAAGATCATCGTAGGTCCACTGGACCTTTACTAACCCTATGGACTTGTTCCTAATCAATTTTACTTTCCGGTCCAAGATGTGTACTAGTTCCACCCAAAAATCTCGTTCGTGTTCAAGCTGGATCACAATCCAATCAATTATGTGGTTAGGTTCAGGAACATATTTGTTTAATAATAACAGATGAAATACATCATGCACTCTCATGGATGCAAGAAATTCTAGAATGTATGTAGATGGACCTATGTTTTCTAATATTTCAAAGGGTCTATAATATCTTACTGCCAACTTTGGGAAGCTTCCTAATATTAGTGAAATTATTTTCTCCTTCACTTTAAAAACACACGTTCGCCCACTATAAAACGTCTAAAAGCTATATTCCTGTCTGCATAACTACTCTGTCTATCCTGGTAAGCCTCTAAATTATGCTTGATCATTTCCCTTTGCTTCATCATTTAATTCAACAAATTTGGCCCAATAACCATTTGATCTACTGGATTATCCCAACTCACTGATGTGTTACACTTTCTGCCATACAATTCTTCAAATGGGCTAATTTTCAATGAGGCTTGATCTCCATTATTGTAAGAAAATTCAACTAAATGAATACAATCCTCCCACTTTGATGGCTTATCCATCACATACATTTTGAGAATGTCTTCAATTATTCTATGAGTCCTATTTTTTTTTTTTTCCATCTGATGTTGGGTGATATGTTGTACTAAGATTTAGATTTTTCCCAAATCTTTTGAACAGACCTTTCCAAAAATTGGATGTAAACTTTGGATATTTGTCGAAAACTATTGCCTTAGGCACTCCATGTAACCTGGAAACTTCCTTCATGTAGATATTTGCAACATTTTCCGCCTTCTGTGTAGTATTTACTAGAATAAAATGTTCCTCCTTAGTTAATTTATGCACCACTACCATGATGTAATCATGCTTCTTCACTGCTTTGAGTAGCTTTGTAATGAAATCAACTATAACTACTTCCCACTTCCATTTTGGAAGGGGAAATGGCTACAACATCCTCGTTGGATGTCTATGCTCGGTCTTCACGTTCTGAAACTCTAGGAAACTGGCTATATAATTAGCCACTTCTTTCTTCATTCCCAGCCAAAAGTATTGAATTCTTACAACTGCAATTGTCTTCTCATGATATCCTAGGTGCCCAACACATGTCACATTATGCATTTCCCTTAGAACTGTATTTTTTATCTCACTGGAATTTGGAACACATATGTTTCCTCTATACGTTAGTATTCCATCCTCTTTTAGCTCATAATAATTAAATTTTTGTTGTAAAATGCCTTGCTGTAATGTTTCTTTTATTTTTAAATAATTCTAATCTAAATTTGTTGTTGCAATAATTTTATTTTTTTAATTTGTTTTGTACATGCTAATGGTTTCAATATGCAATTCATGGGATCTTATGCTAAGTGTGTCAACCACTTGATTCTCTTTTCCTTTTATTTGCTTAATCTCAAATTCATATTCACTAAAAAATTCAAGCCATCTAGTTTGTCTAGCATTTAATGTGGGTTGTCCAAAAAAATGTTTCAGACCATAGTGGTCTTTTCTTAGATCAAATTTCCTCCCCATGAAGAAATGTCTTTTCTTAGATCAAATTTCCTCCCCATGAAGTAATGTATCCACCTTTTTAGTACATGAATAATGGCTTCTAATTCCAAGTCATGTGTAGAATAATTCCTCTCATGCTCTTTTAGGTTTCTAGACTTATAACATACCACATGATCTTTTTGGGTGAGGCCTCCACCAATACATTCCTTGCATGCATTAGTGCACTTAACAAAACATTCATTCGGACGTGCAACCTTCAATATTGGTGCAGTTGTCAAAACATCTTTCAACTAGTTAAAGCTCTCTTCACACTTGGAAGTCAATTCAAATTTCACTCCCTTCTTTTGTAAAGAAGTAATGGGGCTTGCAATATTTGAGAATCCTTTTATGAATCTTCAATAATAATCAACAAGACCCATAAATGTTTTGACCTTTGTGACATTACTTGGTGCTATCCATCCTATAATGGCCTCTATCTTCTTGGGATCAATTGTTATCCCTTCTGCTGAAATACTATGACCCAATTAATGAATCTTCTGATGATAAAATATGCACTTGCATAGCTTGACATACAATTTATGCTCTCTTAAAATTTTTAATAACATTCTTAAATGTTGCTCATGCTCCTCCTTTATCTTTGAGTATATGATTATATCATCTAGGAAAACAATTACAAACTTGTCTAGGTACTCCTTGAACACTCCATTCATCAGGCACATGAAAACAATTGGTGCGATTTATATCCCAAATGGCACAACCGTGAATTCATAATGCCCATATATTGTTATGAATGTTGTCTTGTTGGTGTCTTTTGTAAGATACCCAACCCCTTAAGTACCTATTTAAGGGATGGGGTATTAATTTTTATCCTTTACTGAACCTCCTCAAGTCAATTTAAAAGGGACACCATCGTCTTCTGCTCAATGAGAGATTTCCAACGACTGTAAGTATTCTCAAAATAGAGCTCTGGATCAAAAGCTATGGCCCTTTGAAGTTTTAAGGCTTTATTGGACAAATTTCATCATTATTCCACGCGGCTCCATGTCATCATGCCCATATGACATGTATGACGTGGCCCTAATGTGTTCTATCTATAGGGCATGGTTGTTGACTATGCGTTAGCATGACGTTGGTGTGGTGCCTACCACCTGGCCATTGGAACTTCGACACATCGACATTCAACTTATTCCATGCTCAATGCGAAGTTCCACACCATATCGATATTCGATCTCACTAGATAATGAAACCTATCCATTAGGTCATCGGACCGCAGGACCACAAAATCTTGGATCTCCGGGTCTCGGGAGCCTGATTCTTTTCACTATTCGTATAGCTGATAAGGCTCAATCTGGGATGAGTTGGCACCTTGCACATGCGATCTTGTCCTATATTTCCACCTATCTTATTTGTGGCATGACATGTGTCCACCATCACCTCGTGACACATGGAACTAATTTCTCCAAGGACCACCTTCCCATTAGTCCAATTTCATCTTGACATGTGGCACGATCACCACATGACACGTGGGTCTCCCACATGGATTGACATGGCATACATATCATCCATGTACTCATAGTTCACCCAATAGGATGATGAAACTTGTCTTCTCCTTATTTGTTGAAGACATCATTTGACATCATCTTATATCTTTTAGGCATCAAATATCGACCTTTTTTCATAAGGGATATTTCCAAAAATCTCCCGATGGTCCAAGATCCAAGATACAGTTGGTGTTTTGGGAATGTGGCCCTATCTGGTCATGTCACCTGACATGACATGTGGCACTTGTACCATCCGACATGGGGAACTCATTTTCCACTTGGACCCCCATCCAAATATGCCAAATTGGTGTGACACATGGTCCTCCCACGTCACAACCTGTGGGCCATTCATAGTATGACACATCATCACCAGGTATTAGATGTCGAGACTTTCTTGACAAAATATAACTATGAAAACCTTAGAGGTATGACATCTGAGGATTATGAGATGGTTAATTAGGGTAATCCCATTATTAAGGGATGGATTACCACATTAATTCTCAGGGTCACGGGTCTAAAAGATCTATAGCTGAGATCTCTCACACTTAGATCTGATGAATGTCATAGTTCCTTTCATGATTCTGGTTTGGTCACAGATACAAGAATCAAATGATGGATATTTAGTCGTCAATCCATAGATCAATGGTTCTCATCTCGGTGGATCTCAAACCTCGACAAGTATTTTCACATTGAGAACTATAAAATGTCCAAGGGTCCGAAGCTGAGATACGTCACATTAATGTAAGGGGATCCCGACCCTTATCATGTGATCTGTGACTGAGATCCTTCATAGGTAGATCTGATGGTTAATATCTAAGGTTCCCTTCAAATGGTTTTTTGCCTCTGTGGGCCCACGATTACTCCCTCTGTGACCTAGAAGATAAAAAGTGTCATCTCCGTGACTTCAGTGTTGACTCCATTCCTGATTTTTACATAATAGATCGATGGTGGAGATATTTTCATCACATCGGATCAAAGGAGGACACATTTCACCACCAATTGACCGTGAACATCGGGACCTCGACACTTTACCAATCTTATATAACCTAAAAATCTTGAGGTCCATCATTCGGTGATTACATGGTAATTAATTATGTTAATAACTAGGATGACAAGACATTTAATTATTTAATCCCTAGGATTATGACTCTTGGGATTTACTAAGTAATTTCAATGGCTAAGATCTCCCGGATGATAGATACGACAATCGATAATCCAATGAACTCGAAGAAAATGGATTAAGCCTGTTAGGGCCTACAATCTACTCATCTACAATAATATGTGGACATGTGTCAACCTCGTGACACTGTGGCAGCCAAGCTGGCACATGACTATGTCACTAAGACATCACTCTCTCTCTCCCCCTCAATATTTGGTAATAAGGCATGGAAACAAGGGATAGAACCTGGGTCCTCAGACATCGGTGTATCGAGACTTTCAAAGGGGTTTTATACTTAGAAATATTCATGGGTCCAGTGCTCCGGTGCCCTGGGTTGCAAAACTCCCTCCTGATATTGGTTACGAAACTCAACGGTCGAGATTGCTCGGTCCTCAAATATAATGCTTGAGATTCAATCGTTGATTGTGTAGGGATTTGTTCCAATTAGAATAACTTGTGTTTGGATGGTCATCATCGACCCCCTCCCCATATCGATGACTATTGTTCCTCATTGTTCCATGGGGTAATTTCAAAGAGTGATAGTTCTGTTAATGGATGAGTGAGATAAATTCTAACTCATGGATTGACGATTACAAAGTTTTTCCAGTTATCAACATGCATTAAACAATTTATGGAAGAGAGTATTCATGGTTTATTGACCTTCTCTTGCTTCCTATGCATATATTACGATTAGTTGATTTATAGGTTCTATATAGGAATTTCCTTGCCACAATTTACCAAGAAAAACCAGTATTGATTTCATAAATCAGACATGCACATTTTAGTCATACACAAAAACTTTCAAGTGCAACAAGCCTTAAATCCATCATCAGGCCTATACAGTTATGAATGCACTTATATAATTAATCCATCAAATAAGCTCAAACTTTCATGACTATAATTTCAAGGACCAACCATTTAATCAAATCTAGTCACACAAAATATGAGACTACTTATCTATTTTGTGAAGAAGTTAACCGACCAAATGCCTATGGGTGTCCGCCTCTCCACCCAAACATAGGCTTAGATGCATTCATTCTTATCACTCTAGCCACCCCTATGCCAAGCCATGATACCACCAGGGAGTTCTAAACTCACTCGTGCTTTTTATCTTGCAACAACATATCTCTTTTTTCCTCGGGTTTTATACAGACCTCTCCTCAGAAATCCTCCTGAGTTCCTCCTCTTGGAAATATCTCTGACCTATATCTATTTTTTTCTACCCTCATGTGCTTATCTTGCATAAATCACTTGGGAAGGTTCTTGAACTGTCCCCTTCCTTCTGTCAGAAGGAACTTAGTTTCCCCAAAGTTCAACTTAGAAAGTGTGACATAGTACTCGATGGTACCCCTCGGTGATATTTTTTATTGTCCTCAATAGGTCTTCCCATACCTTTATTCATTGAGGGTGGTTAGTTGCACAACCACGATCCCTTCCTCATTAACTGGTTTTCCTTGAAATCAGAGTTAAAGGGAATATCTAAATATTCCCAAAATCAAATATTATTAGCAAGGGGGCTTGGGTCCTCTTTAGCATGATGAACCCCTATCTAGGTCTTCTTCACTCTTTCCCCTAATGGTATCATGGCCAATACTTTAAGGATTCTCCCCACAGTGATTTTTTGGCATTTACAATTAAACAATATTTACAATAATTACATGCCATTTCATGTCAATCACCAATCATGATTAATTACATATACTCAAGGTTTAGAGAGGGGGTGTTACAATCCCCTCCCCCTTCAAAGGAACACCATCCTCAGTGTTCTTTTCTTCTTAGAAAAACCTTCCATGCTTCATCTTCCTTAGCAATGTTATTCGTCTTCTTAGTCTGGTCCTTTCCCAGACTCTTGGCCTTTGTCACATGCCTACAATAATTTCAAACAACAAGCATATTGATCACCATTTCATGCAAAAAAACATTTATTGATCTTCAAAAATCAAGAGGAAATATTCACATTAGCACAATACTTATTTTTGCAATTTCATGGATCCACATCTTGTTGGTTGTCTTACTAACTTGGCCCATTGTTTTTCCTTGACATACCCATTGTGTGCATGATCCAAACCAATAATTTACAAGGATTATCGAAGTCTCCTCTTCCTTACAGTCACTCACCCTCCAGACCCAGGATAAAAACATCCCCTTCTCTTCTATATAGTCCCTCGGGTGATCCATATGATCTGGACCTTTGGATCATGGAGGGTCGTGGACTGTCGATCCAACGTAAGCAGATATCAGGAAATCAGGAATGGAAGAAGGGAGGTGAGTAGTCCTTAAAACTCGCGAAACACGAAGTCTCTATAAGCTCTGGGCCGTCAGATCACAAAGGTACGAGGACCGTTAGATTTGGGAGAAGTTGCACAATAGTTAGTTGTGAGTTCCTTCAAAACTCTGGACTCGGATAATTTGGAGTGACAATGACTCAAGGATCCAAAAATCGTGAAATCTGAAATACCGAAGATATAGTTGTCGGTTGGAAGGTAGGCACATGGCACAAGATTAATGAAGTTGAGAAAGGATGACACATTGACAGGCCATGTCAGTGAACCTCGTCAGCAAGGATGCGTGAAATACCACGTCAACATGTACACATGGCATAACCAGAAAATGACAAGTGTCAAAGAGGAAATTGGCTTGTAACCATGTCAACAGGTGACGTAAGCAAAGCTACGTCACTTCGGGAGAATTGTATCGAGAGATTTGGTGTAGTAAGTCACGAAACCTCCAAAGGGAAAAAGTGCCGAAATTATGGTGGCCATCCATCTTGATGAATGATTAAATCATGGCCGTCAAATTTTGCAGTAAAAGTATGAGTGCAAGGTTAAAGTGGACCATTGATGTATCTCCACAATTTTAAATGTGAATCATCCGATTGTATCGACGATATCATAATCAGAAGTTTTGCAATGTAGTAAGTCACAAAGACCTAATGGGAAAAATGTCGAAACTCCATCAGACGTCCATCCCATCAGAGATCAAATCATGACCATTAATTTAATAAAGCACTCTTTTGGTCTAATTTCCTAAGCGTGAGGTCACCTCCGTTGGTCATATGGTAAAAAGGTTTAAAGGGAAAGAATGTATGTCACTTAGTTGGTAAGCCTGTGGTTCTATGCCGTTGGCCATATGCTATAAGCATTTTACTATACATCGCTATAGTTGGTAAAGCTCGTGGTCTTATGGAACGGTCATATGTGATGGTTTGAAGGAAGCGCCTTCACTGAATCTGGTCTCTGTAAATATAACAGAGATTAGGGATCGAGTTTAAAGGATTAAATTGATCCATGATTGTGATCAATTTATGGAAAGCCTTCATAGTAAAATAAATAAACAACAATTAAGATTGATTAATTAAAGAGGCGCGATGGTCAAAGAATAAACCGATTAATAGTCATGATTAAAAGAGAATAAATCATGAAAGCATGAATAACGAATAAAAAGAAAAATGATATTAATTAAAATTTAGATTATCATTTTAAATAAAAAGGTACAATGGTTCAAATAAAGGGACACGTTGTTTTAAATTTCACACTAGTTTGAAGAATATATAAACAAGAAAAAGTGGTGAGAAGATAGTGTCTCTGTGGTTCATAAAAGAAGATCTAAAACATGAGTAGAGTCCAAGATGAAGAACTCTTCATTCTAAGGTGCTTGTCAATGTCTAATTGAAGATCAAGAACAAAAGAAGACAAAGCAGTAGTTATGCAATCCAGAACTTGATAAAGAAGACCATACAAGAAGAGGCTGGAACAAACAAGTAGAAAGTACAACAATGACTGCATGAGTCAAATTCGATGAAGAGAAGAAGAGAATGAATTGCATTACAAAATAAGGGTGGTTGGGTGGTGCAAGAGTAGGTTGGATCCTGCATGGGAGTTGGTGCTTCCTTGTCAGTTGTAGCTGACTAAATAGGGGGTTGAAGCCTCCTACCAGTTGGTGCTGGTGAACATAGGGAGTTGCTTATTCCTTGTCAGTTGTGGATGGATAAATAGGGGGTTGAAGCCTCATACCAGTTGGTGTTGGTGAATGAGGGTGTGGGTGAATCCTTCCAATTGTAGCTGGTAAATGGGGTGTGGCAGCATCCCTTCAGTTGTAGCTAAAGAAACTTGGGGAATGTCTCTCCATCAAGTCGTAGCTTGAAAGCAGTTTTGTAAAAGAACTTTTTATTAATGAGAAAAGAGTTGGTGGTTTTACCTGTTGGGTTCCACGATAAAATCTTGTGTTCATAAGGGTTTGTTGTTCATCATATATTGCTTAATTGAATAATTAATATGTGTGCTTAATATGGATGAAGATAAAAAGAAAAAGTAGGAAATATTGATTCACCCATCCCTCTCAGTATTGTTGGATATTCCATCAATTGGTATCAGAGCGAAGGTTCCTTTAAGCACAGTCTAACAAACTGAAAGGAAGATCAAATTAAGCACACATGGATGGACAAAAGATTTTCAATGAGAATGGAACTCCAATACTTAGAAAAGAAGAATACATATTTTGGAGTACAATAATGGAAAGTCATCTGAAGGCATTGGGACATAATGTATGGAATTGAATGATCACTAATTATTTCCCACCAAATAGAGTAAGGACTCCGGGCCAAAAGAAAGCCAAGAAAATCAAATCAATGACAATGAATACAATCCTTGATGGATTACCTGATGATATCAAAGAGAAGATAGGTAAATGTAACTCTACAAAAGAACTCTGGGAAAAATTAAAAGAACTCTACTCAGATGAGAAGTCAGTTGAAGCATTTCAATCAGAACAAAGTTCAGTCTACAACAATTCTAGTGATGAATATTCTCTTGAGGAAAACTTAGACATTGAAGCATAAGTCAATCTGGAAGCTGAGATTGAAAGTGCTATGGACGAACTAAGAAAATATAAAAAAAAGTGTAAACAACTAAAGGATCAACTTAATATTGTTGAAAAATTCAAGAAAGGGACTGAAGCCTTTGATAAAGTTCTCAGTTTACAAAGATTTCCCTCGAACAAATCTGGCTTTGGATATGACCACACACACATAATTAGAGGATCAAGTCCTATTACTCAGATTGAAGTTGAAGATGACATGTCTAGTGATGATACCTCCAAATAATCTGCTCATCCTCCCAAGAAGATGTATCAAATCAAAAGAGAAGACTTGATCATCAATAAAGGTAAAGAATCTCCACAATCTTCCGATTGCAATAATGTTGATATTGAATTCTCCCCTACAAGTAGAGAAGAAGATTCAAATACAATAAGATATTATTCTGTTAGCATTTATCCCATGGAAGAAGAACACAAAGAACTATCATAGGCTAAACAAAAGGTTGATTGGAGTCTTTTTGAATACCTCTATGACCATAATGAATCAGACTATAGGTATCTTCATGACTACACTCAAGAATTTCTTGAAAATAGTCAAAAGCATGTCTTGGAAATAAAGGAAATGCTCAATAATAGTAAAAAGATAATATATGAGAAGGACAATCGTTTATAAGAGAAAGAAGAGGAGATCAAGAGACTGAAAAATGAAATCAGTCAAGTAAAAGAAGAAAAGAAGGAAGATAATGTCTCAAGCAAAAACCTTGTAGATCTAAAAGAACTAAGGGAAAACTATGTCAATCTTAAAATCCAACTTGAAGAAGCCAAAAGGAGAGAAGAGGTAGTAAGGAACCGGTTGGACAAAAATGAAGAATCTTGTCATAAGATTGAAGCATAAGTTGTGAATCTTGGAAAGAAGGTTGAGAAGTTAGAGACCAAAATCAAGTTCTTGAACAATTCCATGACCCTAGATGAGATTTTGGATAGTCGGAGATCACCATATGACAAAACCGATCTTGGCTACAATAAGGAAGAAATTAGAAAACTCAAGAAACCTGATGCAATTCCTTCATTTGTAAAAAGTGAAGACAGGTCTGATGCAAGTCTTTCTTTTATAAAAAGGGAAAGCAAGTATGATGTGGGTTCTTCATGTTCAAAGAATAAAAGAAACACTACAAAACTTAGAAGATCAGATCAAGGAAGACATCTAGAATCTACTCATACACCTCAAATAAAGTTCAAAAGAGAGACACCTTAATGGATGAATCAAAGAAGGTATGAGAGTGTCTTTAAAGGCTATTGTTTTTCTTGTAATGAATATGGTCATAAAGCCTTGGATTGTAGGCGTCATGGAAGAAAACAATTTGGTAGGTTCAAAAACAGTATAAGATGTTGGAACTACAATCATATTGGACATATTGTTGCACATTGTTATACTATGAGATGCTATAGTTGTGGTGGATATGGCCACAAAACCTATAATTGTTGGAAATCAAGAAAACAATCAATGAGAAATGCATCATATAGAATGACAAAAGGAGTAAATAAAATACATAAGAAAAAGGAAACTACAATAATAAATAATGAGAGACCAAAGCTCAAGAAATGAGGACACTCACAGATTTGGATAGCAAAGACTGAACAAGTAAATAGGAGTTTGGAGGATGAAACCTCTAATAAGGAACATTCTCAAAACAAGGATAAAGAATCTTTTGGTGCACATAATAATGACATTGATGATGAATCTCCAAGGGTAGAACAACAAGAAGAATTGAGTGATGATTATTTCATAAATCTTTCAATCCTATTTTAATGGTACACTGAAACTCCTTCTAAAAGAAAAAAAAGAAAAAAAGAAAGAGATCTATGTATAGAAAGTTGCAAAGACTATGCTCAATGAAGAAAATTATCTGATGGATATTCCATCAATTAGTATTGATATTGGAGGGAAGTTATAAGAACATTAGTACTCATATTGAACAGAGGTCGACTCAGGATTAATAGTAGTAAAACTCCTTGTGAACCCTATTTTGGAAGAGCTCATTCGGTAAAATACTTCAAGGTCTTTGGAAGTAAGGATTACATCAAAAGGCATGATGAGAATTTCGAAAATGTGATGCTAGATCTAATGAAGGTATCCTTATTGATATGCTTCTACCAAGAAATCATACAGATGCTACAATATTAGGCTACATAAGATTGTTGAGAGTACATATGTCAAGGTGGATGAAATAAAAGCAATTGGTATCCTAGTTAGAGATCGATGATAATTGATGGACATAATCAAGGGTTGTTTGAATAAATATGAGCTACAATTGCATAGTGTTCCAGTAGGACAACGACATTTGCAGAAGCAACATTCTGATGTGCAAAATGAGGTAAATGACATTCCGTAAAGATAACAAGAAGAGAAACCTTGTCAAGAAAAACTATCCTTCTAGAAACAAAGAAGGAGAACAGTCAGTAAAAACTCAAGGGTAGTTTTGGCTAAAAAATTGAAAGTAATTAGATTAAATCTTGAAAAGACTCAATCACTACAAATTTTTTTATCAAGAAGACTACTCATATGAAACACAAAAATCCCAAGCAACTAAGATAAGAAGTTAGTAAATCAACAGGGGATGAAACCTTGTCAGGAAGAGCTACCTTTTCAGATATAAAAGGGGAGAGTAGGGAGAAGCAGAGAGAGCGCATATTAACAAGGGGGGTCATTCGTTTATGAAAGAAAAAGGTTGATTATAGGAGGAGCTACCAGTGGATAGAGAATTACTTATACAGACAGATCATAGGAAAATAAACCCTTTTCCATTGATGTCAAAGGGGGAGAGAAACTTCATATAAAGGAAAACTTCATATAAAGTAAAACTTCATAAAAGGAAAGCATCAACACAGGGGGAGTTTTTGTATATGAAGTTAATGGGTTGACCTCAATGACAAAGGGGGAGATTGTTGGAAATATTGTCATTGATGTCAACAATCGATGTGATGATCTATTATTAATGATGAATAAACATAGCTGACATTGCCATTGATGTCAACAGTCAATGTGATGATCTGTTGTTAAATGAAAAATGAGATTGTCATTGATGTCAACAATATATCAGTTAAGCAAGAGATGTCAAACAGTGTGCAGAGATCGAAAGAGAAGACAAGAGAAGAGAATAATTGAAAGATCAAAATCTCATAAGGAATAGCACATTGCACAGAGAGGAAATCCGTGACTATTTTTTATCACAATAGGATCAACAATGATTCAATGATCAAAATTTATGAAGGAAGAACGGATTGTAGAGATGTCGTCGGGATCAGTGAAAATACTGAACAGTTGATCAGTGTGCAGAAAATGCGAGAAGCCTAAGGAACCGTCTGATCAGAATGAGAAGCTTAACATTCGTCTGATCAAGAGTTTGACCATGTTGATCGTCTGATACAACACACATCGGTCATTTGAGTGACCATGGGCTCAAGGACCATTGAAATATCATGACCGTTGATCTGCTTCAAGAATGCCAGTCAACCGTCAGATACAATGGAGCTATAAGGAGGATAAGCCTAGTAGTTAGTTAACACTCCAAAGTAGCGAAATGATATGATTCGTTGGATCAAGAGGACATGTGGAAAGTGATTGGAATTTCCCTGACTCGCAAATCAGGAAAGTCAAAGACAATGTTGCATGAACTCACGAAACATGAAATCACGATATGATTTGTACCTTTGTATCATGGAGGTTCATGGATCATCGATCCAACGTAAGAGGATATTGGGAAATTAGATATCGAGAAATTAGGAATGGAAGAAGGGAGGTGAGTAGTCCTCCAAACTCACGAAAAATGAAGTTCCGATAAGCTTTCGGTCGTCAGATCAAAAAGGTACAAGGACCATTAGATCTAGGAGAAGCTGCATGACAATTAGCTGTGAGTTCCTTCGGAACTATGGACTCGAATAATTTGGAGTAACAATGACTCAAGGATCCCGAACTCGCGAAATCCAAAATAGTGAAGATATAGTTGTCGGTTGGAAGGTAAGCACGTGGAACAAGATTAACGAATTCGAGGAAGGAAAACACATTGACAGACCATGTCAGTGAACCTCATCAGCAAGGATGCATGGAAGACCACGTCAACATGTACACATGGAATAACTAGAAAATGACAAGCGTCAAAGAGGAAATTGGCTCGTGACCATGTCAATAGGTGACGTAAGAAAAGCTATGTCACTTTGAGAGAATTGTATCAGGCGATTTGGTGTAGTAAGTCATGAAAACTCTGAAGGGAAAAAGTGTTGAAATTATGGTGGCCGTCCATCTCGATGAATGATTAAATCATGGCCATCAGTTTTTGCAGTAAAAGTATGAGTGCAAGGTTAAAGTGGACCGTTGATGTATCTCTGCAATTTTAAATGTGAATCGTTTGATTGTATCGGTGATATCGTAATCATAAGTTTTTCAATGTATTAAGTCATGAAGACCCGATGGAAAAAACGCCGAAAATCCGTCAGACATCCATCCCATCAGAGATTGAATCATGACTGTTAATTTAATAAAGCGCTCTTTTGGTCTAATTATTTAAGCACAAGGTCACCATCATTGGTCATATGGTAAAAAGGTTTAAAGGGACATAATGTATGTCTCTTAGTTGGTAAGCCTGTGGTTCTATGCCATTGGTCATATGATATAAGCGTTTTACTATACATCACTATAGTTGGTAAAGCCTGTGGTGTTATGGCACGGTCATATGTCATGGTTTGAAGGAAGCACCTTCACATAATCTGGTCTCTATAAATATAACAGAGATTAGGGATCGAGTTCAAAGGATTAAATTGATCCATGATTGTGATCAATTTATGGAAAGAATTCATAGTAAAATAAATAAACAGTAATTAAGATTGATTAATCAAAGAGGCGCGATGGTCGAAGAATAAATTGATTCACAGTCATGATTAAAAGAGAATAAATCATGAAAATATGAATAAAGAATAAAATGAAAAATGATATTAATTAAAGTTTAGATTATCATTTTAAATGAAAAGGTACAATGGTTCAAATAAAGGGACATGTTGTTTTAAATTTCACATTAGTTTGAAGAATATATAAACGAGAAAAAGTGGTGAGAAGATAGTGTATCTGTGGTTCATAAAAGAAGATCTAAAACAAGAGCAGATTCCAAGATGAAGAACTCTTCGTTATAAGGTGCTTGTCAATGTCTAATTGAAGATCAAGAACAGAAGAAGAAAAAGCAGCAGTTATGCAATCTAGAACTTGATAGAGAAGAGTATACAAGTAGAGGTTGCAGTAGACAAGTAGAAAGTACAGGAATGACTGCATGAGTCAAATTCTATGAAGAGTAGAAGAGAATGAATTGCATTATAGACTAAGGGTGGTTGGGTGGTGCAAGGGTAGGTTGGAGCCTGCAGGGGAGTTGGTGCTTCCTTGTTAGTTGTAGCTGACTAAACAGGGGGTTGAAGCCTCCTACCAGTTGGTGCTGGTGAATAGAGGGAGTTGGTGCTTCCTTGTCAGTTGTGGTTGACTAAATAGGGGGTCGAAGCCCCCTACTAGTTGGTGTTGGTGAATAAGGGTGTGGGTACATCCTTCCAGTTGTAGCTGGTAAATGGGGTGTGGAAGCATCCCTTCAGTTGTATCTGAAGAAACTTGGGGAATGCCTCTCCATCAAGTTGTAGCTTGAAAATAGTTTTGTAAAAGAACTTTTTATTAATGAGAAAAGAGTTGGTGGTTTTCCTTGTTGGGTTCCTCGATAAAATCTGGTGTTCATAAGGGTTTGTTTTTCATAATATATTGCTTAATTGAATAATTAATATGTGTGCTTAATATGGATGAAGATAAAAAGAAAAAGTAGGAAATAGTGATTCATCCCCCCCTGTTAGTATTGTTGTATATTCCATCACTTTTTTCATAAGGGTTATTTCCCAAAATTTCCTAATTGTTCAAGATATGAGATATAGTTGGCATTTTGGGCACGTGACCCTATCTGGTCGTGAAACCTAGAATGAAACATGGCACTTGTACCACCCAAAACATGGTGCTCATTTTCCATCTGGACCCCTGTCCAAATATTCCAGATCGATGTGACATGTGGCACTGCTAATGTGTGACATGTGGCCCTCCCATGTCACGACATGTGGGCCATTCATAGCATGACATGTCACCACTGGATACCATATGTTGAGACTTTCTTGATGAAATGTAACTACAAAAACTTTCGAGGTCTGACATCTGGGGATTACAAGATGGTTAATTAGTATAATCCCATGATTAAGGGACATATTAGTGCATTAATTCTCAAGGTCACGGGTCTACAAGATCTACATTTGAGATCTTCTGCGCTTAGATATGATGGTTTTCAGGGTTCCTTTAATGATTCCAATGTGGTCATGTCTCCAAGCATCGGATGGTGGAGATTGAATCATCAATCCATAGATCGACGATTCTCGTCCTGAAGGATCTTAGAATTCAACGAGTATTTACACATTGAGAACTATAAAATGTCCTCTGGCTTGAAGCCAGGACACATCACGTCGACGTAAGGGGATCCTAAACCTTATCACATGATCTATAAATAAGATCCTTTACGAGTATATTTTATGGTTAATATCTATGGCACCTGTCAAATGGTTTTGGCCCTCTACGGGTCCACGATTACTTCCTATGTGACCTAGAAGATGACACGTCTCATCTATGTGACTTTGGCGTTAATTCCCCTCCTGCGATTTGCGTACCAGATTGACGGTGGAGATATTTCCATTGTGTGGGATAAAAGGAGGACATGTGTCACCACCAATTGTCCACGGGCATCGAGACCTTAACACTTTATCAATATCCTATAACCTAAAACTCTTGAGGCCCATCGTGCAGTGATTACGGGATAATTAATTACGTTAATCACTAGGATGACAAGATATTTAATTACGTTAATCCATGGGATTATGACTCCTGGAATTTACTAAGGAATTTCAACAACTAAGATCTCCTGACTGATAGATATGATGACCGACAATCCAATGACGTCAATGTAGAGGGGTTAATCCTCTCAGGGCCCACACTTTACTCATTTACAATCATATGTGGACAGTTTTCAAACTTGTGACACCGTGGAAACCAAGTTGGCACACTATGTCACTAAGACATCACTCACTCTCTCTCTCTCTCTCTCTCTCCCTTGTGCTTAGGTAACAAGGCATGAAACCAGGGGATGAAACCCTCATCCCCTAACATCGATGGATTGGGACTTCCAAAGGGGATTTATACCTAGAAATATTCTGGGTTTTGGTGCTCTGATGCCCTAGATTATGGGACTCCCTCTTGATCTTGGTTACGAAACTAGATGATCGAGATCCCTCGACACTCAAATATGGCGATTGAGATTCAATCATCGATTGCGCAAGGATTTTTTCCAACTAGACTAGCCCATGTTTGGACGGTCAGGATAGAAGCCCTCTCCATATCGATGACTATCGTTCCTCATTGTTCGATGAGGTAATTTAAAATAGAGATAGTTTTGTCGATGGAAAATTGAGATTGATTCCAACTCATGGATCGATGATTACCATGTTTCACTAGTTATCAACATGCATTAAATGATTTATGGCATATATTATTCATGGTTTATCAACCTTCTCTGGCCTCCTATGTAAATATTATGATTAGTTCATTTACAGGTTCTATAGTCATTCCCTTGCCACAATTTACCATGAAAAACCAATATTTAATTCATAAATTAGGCATGCACATTTTCGTCATACACAAAAAATTGCAAGTGAAA
Source organism: Picea sitchensis (assembly GCA_010110895.2). Classification (NCBI taxonomy): domain Eukaryota; kingdom Viridiplantae; phylum Streptophyta; class Pinopsida; order Pinales; family Pinaceae; genus Picea; species Picea sitchensis. The sequence continues at coordinate 35,654 of SNQJ01S0030104.1, forward strand.
CAAGCCTTAAATCCATGATTAGAATTATACAGTTATGAATGCACTTACAGACTTAATATATCAAATAATCTCAAACTTTCATGACTATAATGACAGGCACCAGCCATTTAATAAAATCCTATCACACAAAGTATAAGACTACTTAGTTGTTCTCTGAAAAAGTTAACTAGCCAACTGAATGTGGGTGTCCACCTCTCCACCCAACCATAGGCTCAAATGCATTCATTGTTAGCACCCTGTCCACCGCCATGCCAAACCATGATACCACGAGGTAGTTTTTCACTCACTCGTGCATTTTCTCTTGCAAAAACAAATCTCTTTTTCCTCGGGTCTTCTACAAACCTCTCCTTAGAATGCCTCTCGAGTTCCCCCTCTTGAAAAAATATCTTATCTCTAGCTCTTTCTAGCTACCCTCGTGTGCTTCTCTTACATGCATCACTTGTGAAGATTCTCGACTTGTCCCCTTCCTTCTGTCAGAAGGAACTCGGTTTCCCCATGGTTCATCTTGGAAAGTGTGACATGGTACTTGATGGTACCCCTGGTTGACAATTTTTGTTGTCCTAGCCAGGTATTCCCATACCTTTATTCATTGAGGGTGGTTGGTTTCTCAACCACTAGCCCTTCCTCATTAACTAATTTTCCTTGAAATCAAAGTTGAACGGAATATTTGAATATTCCCAAAATCAAATATTATCCACATGGAGGCTTGGGTCCTCTTGAGCATGAGGAACCCCTTTATATGTTTTATTCACTCTTTCCCCTAGTCATATAATGGATAGTACTTTAAGGCTTCAACCCACAATCAGTTTTTGGAATTTACAATCAAACAATATTTACAATAATTACATGTCATTGCATGGAAATCACCAATAGTGATTAATTACATATACTCAGGGTTTAGAGAGGGGTTGTTACATATTCTTCCTTTATCCTCATTTGATGATAACCTGATATCAAGTCAACCTTGGAAAATATTCTTGCATGTTTCATCTGATCAAATTAATCATCAATACTTGGAAAATGATATTTGTTCTTTATGGTGACCTTATTTAGTTGTCTGAAATCAATACACAACCTTAAGGTTCCATATTTCTTCTTCAAAATAATAATTGGGGCTCCCTAAGGTGACACTTTGGGATGTATATACCCCTTTTTAAAAACTCTTTAACTTGTGACTCCAACTCTTTCAATTATGGTGTGCCCATTCTGTAAGGTGTCTTGGACATTGGGGTAGCTCCTGGAACCAAATCAATGTCTCCCTTTGGTGGAATTTCTGGTATTTCCCCAAAAACATATTCAAAATCTCTCAAGACTATATTGTCTTCAATGATTTCCACTTTATCCTTAGCTGCCTCTTCCATATGGGCTACAAAAATATGAAATCCATTCCTAAAACTCATTTTCAATTGCATAGATAAAATTTCTCTAACAGCTACAACTCTTGGAATGTCTCGAACCTTTCCTTTCTTCCCTTCTTCATCAATACATGTGATTTTCTTGTTGTAAAATTCTAGAACAACATGGTGTTTTTCCAACCAATCCATTCCAATTAGACAATCATATGAACCCAATGGTATGATTTTAACATCCACCTTTGTTTTGAGTCCATTCATGTCTATTGGACATTCTTTAACTAACTCATTGATTTTCCTCTTAGCCCTTGTGGCTAACTGAACTAACCAAGATTTCTTATGCTTACTCCTTTGCAAGTGAAATATTTCAACATTTTTAGAGTTTATGTAACTATGGATAGCACCAGAATCAATTAAAATTGATATGGGTTGGTTATCAATCTTACCTTCCACTTCAATCATGGGAGATTGATATTATGTTTTCTTGTTGTCCAAGGTTGCATAAATCCTTGGCATGTTTCCTCCCATATCTTCAACCATTTCATCCTCCTAAATGTTGTGGAAAGTCCTCATCCTTTCTTATTTATTAGGGTAGTCTCTATATAAGTGATTTCCCTCACATCCCCAACATTGTATAGGTTGTTTCCTTGGCTTTTTCCAAAATGAATCTGTAGTCTTGTGCTCATTTTGGGTTGGATGACTATTGATCCATATTTTCTACCGGTCTAGTATTGTCATTTAACCACTCTTAGGATTTATTTTACATTTTTATATGATTATTTTTCTTCTCTTACATAAAAAAAAACTCCAAGCACTTAATCATTTTTTCAAATGATGCGGATGCGGAGCTGCATAACAATGCTTAAATATTTTTTTGACTTACTCAGGTCTGCAACCCCACACTCACCAAGACTCTTACTTCGTTTCTTTTTCCATTTTATTTTGGTACTTAGTCAAAATTTAAGCAATGCAGATGCGGAGCCATGTGCCATCCCTAAATCCTCTCCTAAGTTTCCACCTCCACAAATCCGCAGGTCCGCATCCACTTTCCACTTTTTACTTCTTTTCATACCTAGCCATATTTCTCATTGTTGAGTGAATCTCCTTACTCCTAATTAATTTTCTATGACTCATAGGTCCATAATCCCACAAGTCTGCATTTCTCCCAACACTTAACCATATTCACGAATATCAATGCAGTCATTGTCACCCTTTCCCAAAGATTGTTTCACAAGCATTTAAATACACAATAATTTCATCTCAAAATTTAAAATGTTAATATTTGGACAAAGAACATCAAGGATATCCTTAGAAGCAACTTGCTTCCTCACTGGAAAAGGGATTTATGAGTTTCTTGAAGAATTCACTTTAATTAGAGTATTTGGGAGTAAGGATAAACCTTTCCTCTTACCATTTTATACATGAGATAAACTATTTGTTGGAGAAGTATGCATGAAATACAAAACTTGGGCTCGTTTCTTCCATGAAAAAAGGAAAAACAAAAGTTTATGCCCCTACCATGGAAAAATGGGGATTATATTTTTAAACACATAACTCACCTAAATGAGTTGGAAGAACATCACACACAAATGGGTTTGAAGGAATCGAAACTTGCTGAAGGTTTTGACCCAGATAGAAAATTCGCCACACATATGCAGTTAGTCAGATATGATTCACACTTTATAAAAAATGAACAATTCCAAGAAGGTGGCAGAGATAATTTGGATCTCTAGGAACTAGCGGCCTACCAAAATTCAAAGAATATAGAAGAAGTAAATAATACAAATGAGGGATACAAGTAACATGAAAATAAACAACAAATAAAAATCCTAACTCACTAGAAATGTCTCAAAGAAGCATTCCATCAATAAAGAAGAGAAAACCCAGTGGAATGGATATTAATAAAACACTAGTTGGAGGCTCAGATGATGGTGGAGATAAAAACCCACCAAGAAAAAGTCTTGAGAAAATCACATGTTGTACACACTCCTATAAAAATAAAATAATTTTTTCATGAGTGGAAATGAACACACCAAAAGACTAGGAAAGTCTCCATGCTACAGACACAGACGAAATCATGGAACAACCTAATTGGTTTTCACAAAGGTTGTTGGAGATGAGAGAAATAACTAATTTTATTATGACTCAGGATCCTGAGATATTTGAAGAGGAGTTTTCCACTCTACACCAAGTGGATTGTTAGCACTAGGAGTCACCTTCATATTGCATGTAAGGCAAGCCCAATACCCATCAAGTTATATGTGAATGAAAGAGTGTTTTAAAGGGTCAAATGGAAAAGGACTCAAATGGTAATGTTCTAACTCAAAAAATAGGGATAACATGCACCAACAATCAAGGTCTTGGATAAATTCTATCAGTAGCTCAGGAGTAAGTATTAACATAGGAAAAACTTGAGTGAGAGGAGTGTAGGGACTGCTGCAAACATCAGGTATACAAAAGTCTAAGGAAGAAAGTTTCTAATCACAATATATTCTTGACATAAGAAACTAAGGAAGATAAATAAACATCATGATAATATAATGATCAACCATCCACCATAACATCACCACAATAATTCATGTGAATCTTTCAAAGCATGAACATTTAGCAATAGAAGCAAATAGACTGGAAAGGAAGCTGATTTCTATTAGCCAAAATGTCTTAAGTCCAGTACATCACTAGATCATAGTTGCTTCATCAAAATATTACAAAATAAAGGGAGCCTTGCTCAACCATATGAACCTTCTAAAGCAATTGATCTATCTATATATAACAAGAAAGGGAGGCAACAATGGGAGGTACGAGCTGACCTGTTTCCTTTGAAAATCTCTAAACATTTATTTGTTCTAACAACTAGAACAATAGCCTATGCTATAAAACAAGGAAATGTTGGTGACTTATCCAGTCATGCTTCTAACTGCTTTGATCCTCTTTTGCTGCTCAGCTCCTATTTTTCCATATGTCCCTTTGGAGCTTGTAGTTGTCTTCAAAATTATAGCTTCTACTTCTCTAAATTTCTCCATCATCAACTTATCCAAAAAGCTATTGGCCTAGTCCTCCTAGATTCCTGGTGTTTGCTGGAAATTTCCTTGGGTAGCAACTCTGGGTAGCGCACTGTAAAATAGAATAAGGAGAGAAGGTAGCACCTATAGGTAGCACCGCAGTGCTACATATATGGACCAACATTGGTCCTCTATTGAAATATTGGGTAGCGCCTGTAGCTAGCGCCCCTGTGTTGTGCCTGTGTGTAAACCTGCTCCCTGCCAAATATTACATAGCGCCTGTGGGTAGTGCCAGTGTGTTGCACCCATATGTCAATGTTTTTCTCTGTGGAATATTACACAGTTCCTTTACATAGCGTCACTTGTGTTGCGTCACTTGCGCTTCATCCCTTACAGGTTTGTGTAGCATTTCCAAAATGTAGCGCCTTTCAATCTTGAATATGTACATATCAATGTGTGTCCTTTCATGATGACAAAACCATTTTACTTAGGTGCCTTGACCATACCATAGGTAATGCCTTTTACCATTGGGTGAAGCTATCACTTAGAAAAACTCAAAATCCATATATCTAAACGCCTAGAAGCCTGTATAGATGGCACATCTAGTATGTGCATATCAGTTAACTCTCCCAAAAAGGAACAATTCTAAAAAATGGGGCTTACCATTGCCAGCTATTTTTTCATTTTAACACTTAGCCTCACACTCTTTTTGTTAGAAAGAGTATCTTCAATTGACACAACATACTTCTTTTTCCTAGCATTGACCAATGTCTTATGTGTAGTTGTGCTCTCCTTAGTTGCTGGTTTATCATCCTTAATGGAAGATTCAACCAAAACCTATAAATTCCTTTGGGCTACCTCATCTTGAAAGTGTTTTAGCTATTCCTTTAACTTCTTGTTCTGAGACTGAAAGCCCTTGTTCTGTTTGTAAATATTCTTTAGTTGTTTATGAAGAGGGAGAGACTTTCTCGCTGCAAACCTTGCCAAGTCAAAGGTATGATTGTAGCCAACCATGAACTCTTCCATTTGAGCCAAGTGGACCTTGTATTCTTCTTTAAGATGAGTTATTTCTTTCCTTGCATCTCTGAGTTTCTTGATAAGTCTTTTGTAGGTCTGACTGTTAGGAGGGATAGTGGCATGCTTAGTCTTAATAGGATTTTCCTTAGACTCTTCTTCCTCTTGCATGGGAAGTTTTTTTTCCACCTCATCAGGTTTCTCAGTGGCCTTACTTTTACCCTTGTTTCTCTGCACAGTGGTTTCTTCATTTCTTACCACAGGCTCCTCGAAGTGTTTCACAAGGGTTTCCTCCTTTCTCTCCAAAGGTCTTTTAGTACCTCTACCTTTCTATATAAGGAATTCTTGTTTTATTTCTACAGGCTTCTCAATTCCTTTCTCAGAGGTCTTATCTCTCTTCTCCAAAGGTGCTTTAGCACATTTCCCCTTCTTCTTTTGTACAAGGGTTTCTAATTTCTCCTCTACAAGATTTTCAATATTTTTCCCCTTCTTCCTTTGAATAGGGATCTCTGTTAAGGACTGCTCTCTATAATCCTCCTTAGGAATTGATGACCTTGTGAAAGGTATTTTACCTTTGATTTCGACTGTTGGAGGAGAAGGGGAAAACAAAAGCTTCTTACCTCTCTTAGATGTAACTTTGGTAGAAGGAAGCACCTCTTCTAACCTTGGTGGAGGAAGTGGTGAAAAATCTATGTGTGGAGAAGGACATACTTCCTCCTCAGTTTCAATGACCTTCTTGTTTACTTCTGACACTTGAACAGGGGCTCTACTCTTTCTCTTCCTACTGGTCCCTACTTTGGTAGTACTGGTAGGTGACAAAGAACTTGCCCTCTGTGATCGAGGAGTGGGTGCTAGATCCAAATGAAAATGAGAGGTAACCACAAAATGCTCCCATGAAATATCTTTCTTGCCCAATTCCTTAGATACTAGCATTCTTATTAATCCAGAGTGGAAAAGGCTAGAATCCACATCTTTAGATTTGGCATGTATCATGTTTGACATCTTACCTATACTCCTCAACAAGTAATAAGGAATATTCATCTCAACCTTACCAGTAAAATGTAGCGACAATCTTATATGGTACTAGTATAATGTGTTAAATCTCCCTTCACAAGTAAAATATCTCTGTATGATCTTCAATAGTCTGTCAAATTATTCAATCAATTGGCTCCTTGGCATACTTTTGGATAGGTCACTGGCTTGAAATTCAGGTTTAAAGAGATCTTTTGCATAAGCTGAACTCAAAACCATGGCTTTGAACCACCTTTCACCTGTAATGGGGATCCCTATTGCAGCTGAGATGGAGGCTTCAGTCACTTCAAACTCCAAATCCCCAACCTTATTTTTCTTACCATCAAACTGCAATGAAAACTGTCTTTCTACCTCTGTATGTCCTCTCTACATGTTCTAACAAAAGAAGAGGCACCCTACTCTTTGAAAGGCCTCTCTTTCCATGGGTTCTATGTTAAAAAGAAGCATGTCCACTGGTTTTTTCCTAACTATCTTGCCTCTTTTATGTGCCTTCTTCAATTTAGGGGTCTCCATGACTCAGACTGAGGGCTTTGTAATGGTTTGGTAGTGCTCAGGAGACTTTGAATGGGGTTTCAAATATGCAAGGTTGACCCTATGAAACTAAGAAAAATGTTTAATTTCAAGATGCAAGGAGGCAGGGGAAGCAACAAGAGGTTAAGCAACGCCTCTGGGTAGTGCAATGCATACACAGAGGATAGACTAGTCTAAAGCTTGCAACTTCAAGGGATAAGGAAAAAAACATAAATCTGACTCATATACGGGCCATGAGGTTTACAGGTCTGAAAAAGAGAGGAGATGAGGATATCATACAAGGATGAATCTTTTACCACTGTGAAAAATTTAGCAAAACAAAAACCCGAGCACAAATTTCCTGTGAAGATTAATACACAAAGGAGGTAACAGTGGGCACCTGCATAGTAGACATCTGTTGATCTCTTCAATGCAATCTTAGGATGAAAATGAGGAAACTTTGGCCTTGGAATCTCACACAGTAGTAAGATTTGGTTGACATGTGGTCATGTGATCAGAGCTCGTGAATTCACGCAGTGTAACACTATTGTGTTTTCAAAATTAGAAACTGTTATCCAGGAACATAAATGCAATATCTTTTGCAGGCTCTTTAACTGACTTCTGGCATTGAAAACAAGGGATATAGTATCGGTCGTGGCAATCATGACTTGGGGTGGCGGTATGATAAACGTGACGAGCGCTATAGAACTGCCTGATGAGTAGGTAATGCATCCAATTCAAAAATATGATTAGATAGGTAAGTGAGGACAATGAGGCATTCTTGTGAGGTCATGAGTGAGGAGAGAGGTGTGTCACATCAACTTGATCATGGGAGGTATCGACCTAGGGGAAAATCATGAAAGGGACCAAAAAGAATAAACCATGAGCTAAAAGGGTTCAAGGATCAAAATTCAAATTTGGGATCAAAACATGAGCTATGACTCAAAACGTTTAGTCATCCAAGGGGTCCTATCAAACATAACTTTAAAGGGATGAAAACAAACTACTTTTTTCTTTTAAAAAAGTAAAATCTAAGGCTAGCTTGAAAAAAAAACTAAATGACCAAGGCAATTTGAATTGAAATGCTCCTGATTATAATCATTGAAACAAAAAAAAAAAAAAAAAACTAAATGACCCAAGGCAATTTAGTGTGATAACACAGATTATAATCGTGAAACCAAAAGGTTACTATTAGAAAAACTTAATACCAAGAATAAGAATTCATATGAATTATGGAAATATTCTATTGAATTGGATGGAGTAGCACCATCTAAAATTGTAGATTTTCATGGAGCTACTGGAGATGCATTAAAATAGTCAATTGAAAAAATGGAGAAAGAGAATTTGGAACCAAATAAAAGAGTAAAAGAATTAGAAGTGTCTATGTACCAACACCATTGTTCCTAGAACCATTAATTTCTATGCAACCTATACTTGAATTGGAGGAGATCCCCGAAAACAATATGAAACACAAAGGCTCATCAAGTTTATTGTAGGCTATAAGAAAATATGTTGGTGATGTGTTGAGATCCCTACAACACCCCATAATGGGTCCCCATTTGAATCTTGGAAAAAACATCTTTCTCATTGTGCTTTGATTTTGTATTGCTTGGTTTGAAGAAGATGATTTGTTAATTTCCTTTCTGTGACATTTGGTGTGGCGTGATTTGATCGATTCTTTGGATTATTTGAATCTTTTAGTTCTCTGGATATTCAATGTGGTGCACATACTTAGACGAACTTCTTCAAATTTATTCCATAGATCAAATTGCTTGAAATAAGGATTATTATGATCTTTCGCCAGTTTTGTCTTTGTTTGTCTTCAAAGCATTAATTTGTTAACTGAACATTTTGATGTGGTTAAATAATTCACAAAAAAGGTTTAATTTTTAAAAGTTTGATGAACAAAGATAAAATAGAAATTGAAATTGCTTAAGGAATGGATACAAACATTATCCGAACATTACATGATTTAAATCATGATATCCAATAATTAATTAAGTTTTCTATCTGTACATTAATTGGTGTGAAAATATTTTGTATAGTTTTGATATATATATTTATTTAAATTTATTTTGTTTTATTATTTTATTTATTTAGTGACGTAACCCTAAATTATAATTTGTTGTGATTTTTTTGTTTTCAGATATTGATCCTTTGAGATGGAGACAGATTTATACGATATTTATACAACCAAATTTATGCATATGATTCTAAAAACCTCCGGGAAATTATCAACAAACCAAACAAATTTGGACGAAATCAAAATTGACCAACAAAATTCAAGCTTCAATTATGAGAAAACGATGAATACTCTAGCAAAATAGTTGAAAAACCGCTTGGGGAACATGCCAATTTACTTCTCACGTGGGCCTTTTTCTCAGAAAGTGAATCGTTTGAGAAAAATACTTTCTGATTGAAACAAAATTTCCTAGATTGAATTTTGTGTCAATATTTAGGAGGCTAATTTAAAACTTTATTTCTGAGCAAAAGGAGAAAAATGTCACAAAATGGTTGAAAATCCATTTGCAAAAAAGCCAATTTAGCTTACATGGAAGCCATTTTGCAAACAAATGAACAGTTGTGAAGATATCATCGATTTTCTAAATGAGTTTTTTCTTGAATTCATGTTTGGATATTTTGATTCTGTAGTTGATTCATGATGGGGAATATTTTTTTTTGGTTGATGGAGGATTCAACCTTTGTTGGGAAAAAAATATAAAAGCTCTGATATTATTCTTGTAAGGGAGGACTCCAATTTATTGAAGAGGGTGGAAACTTTTCATTGTTGTAAAATCAATTCTTGAAAGAGCTTGGAATCTACATGACTGAAGTTATTCGAAGCCAATAATAAATCTAATTTTCATACACTGGTGTAAGAATTTGAAAGTTTATTGTTTTCTTTTATATTAATTGAATTTTGATTTAATATTTGATATTAGCACTATTGTTAATTTCATATATTTTATGCGTATTTAAAACTTTGTAAAGCTATCTTTGCAGGGTTGAGCAGATTTAAATCAAGATTGGATATTGGATTTGAATGGACTTGCTTGTAGTTGTTGATAACTTTTTATTAGTTCAATTACATTCTTGTATTTTTTATAATTACTATTGCATTCAAGAACTAATTCTTTAATACAATAGTACATCTAATATTGAATTTATTAATTAATAATTGGATTTAATTATATGCATGAAAGGTCTTGGTAACTATTTATTAAGATTATCATTTTTTCATATATGTTTTAAATGCTACAAATTATACACACCGTTTCTATTATTTATTACCCTATCTTAACCTTAAATTCAATTCCAGTCCATTCATCTTCGCTCTTAATTAAGAGTGGGATTACTCTTTCGCTTAATTGGGATAATTTATATTTCATTTTTTTGTTAGATTAGATTGAATATTGCATTTAGTTTAATTCATTATATTTTTGAAAGTCTCCTTTCATAGGCACAACCTTTCTTGTGGCCTGGCTGAGCCCTAATTTCAGCTAATCCAAAAGATTGTCTCTTGCAAACATGCTGCAAGAAAAGCAAGTCTTTTCTTTCTGCCTGTTGATAGCATTCATCATTATCATACATTAGAAGGTAGAAGGTACATTTAGTTTTAGATTAGTTTATAATAGGATTTATGTTTAGTTTATATTGGTTTTAGGAAAAGGGTAATTGGAACCATTTAACCAGTCCCAATCACCACACCAAACAGATAAGGATTTAATTGGGGCCCTAACTGGGTGATTTCCACAATGTTGAATATGGTCAATTATGGCCATCAACACGATGCCATACAAAAAAGGGTTGATATAATTCAGGAAACTTGGGAGCTTTCCCAAAATATTTCCAGTGTTTCCTCCAGAATAGAGAATTTCAAAGAATATCTGCAGAAAGATTTGGAGAATGATGAAGGATTTTTCAAGGAAGATGTAAATACATTTTCAGCTAAAGTTTCCAGTTTAAATGAAGCATGGAGAAAAGAAAAAAAACTTCCTTCACCTTATCATATGAAGCAAAATAATAATGTTGGTTAAGGAGAATTAAATAATTGCGAGAAATGATAAATGAAATTGAGGCCCTAAGGAATAAAAATAATGATTTATTGATTAAGCTTGTGGGTCTTACCAAGAATTAGATGGTCTCGATTTGTTGATGAATATCATGATCTTAACCACATACTCTTTACTGGGACAACTTAAAGCATTACAAGTTGCTTGGGATAATGAATTTACTGAAACCATAGAGGTTTTCGAGGCTGAAGTTGAAAAATGGCGGGTTTGGTATATCAACTTAAATGATGAGGTGGATGAAAAATTGCATTAATCAGAACTAGACCCCGGGGAATTGGAAAGACAATTGTTCGATATTAAAACCAAACATTAAATAAATGTTGCACCTTTGAGAGAGTACATTGAGGAATGGTTGAAAAATGTGTCAATTGAAATTACTGAACCAAAAAATCAAGAAACAGTTAAATTATGCCACCTCAACCAAAACATATGTATATAAAGGAGCTAGCTAGAAGAAAGTGAGGGTATGGGATTTATCCATCACATTGGGTTGAACATAATCTATACTCTTCATCTTTTCTTATGTCCATTTCCACTACAATAATTTATTAATTTTCCTTTGTCTACTCGGTTTTCTGTGGGATTTAGGATGATTCTTGTTTTTCCTTCTCTTATTTTCCAGGTCTTTTCATTTTATGATCCGTGGGAGCAAATCCTAGTCCTCTTTGAAGGGAAAACACATTTTACTTTCTTTAAAGACATTCAATTTGTATTTAAAGACCCGTTATTATTTTTGAGACTCTGAGAGAGCTACTTGGGATATTACATTATTGTATTCTCAAAGACTTTGACCAGAAGATTGAGTTACCAAATGTTCTATCTATCATAATATTTTTGGTGCCTTATTGAAATACAATTTTAAGCTCTCTTTTATTTACGGTCCATTTCGTTTTCTCTCTATTTGTGGTATTGTTAAATGTTCTGATGAATGTTGTGATGGATATATCATTCCTTTATATTCTGTATGCATCTTATAGATTCACATTGTAGATATTGTACATATTATTTTGTTTTAAACACTTGGTTCCAAATCTCAGATGTTGTTTTCCTTGAATGTAAATGTAAATATTAAGTCAAGTCCTTCTCAGACTTTGTTTTGTTTCATTTTATTTTTTTGGAGTCATAGGAATAAGAGGAGTACCACATCTCTAAAAACATAGGGGGATTCATATCCTCGTGAGGTTGACCTTAAGGTCGTAAAAAAAACTTGTAGATCAACATTTTGGTGATCATATGGGGAGAGAAAAATGTTGGTTTGTGCAGACCAGAATTTATGACTCAACCTAAACTGAATCAACCAAATTTGCAAATTGGTCTTGGAAATCAATAGAGCATATTGCATCAATTGTATAATTTGGCAATAACATCATTTGTTACTAAAATGGAATCATAAAATTCTTGGGAAACTTTGGCTCGTGAAGAAGAAAGTGAGATTGCAAGAAGACAAAGAAAAAGGGTTGGAAAATGAGAAAAAAAATGGAGGCATGTAGAGGAACAATAAAAATAAGCAAAAGTAAACAACTTCAAAATATTGAAGTTGGAGAAAATTCTGAAATTCAAGTGATGGGAGATAGAGAAGAAATAAGAAATGAATTTCCTGAAAATCAAGAAGAAAGAAGAAATGAAACTCCTAAACATCAAGAAGAAAGGTGAAATGAAATTCTTGAACATCAAGAAAGATAGAGAATCCCACTAAGAAGGATGAGGAATATCCCCCTTAACCTTTTTGATGAACAACATCAATTGCCCACTCTCCCACAAGGATCCTTACAAGGATTTTCAAGAGATGGAATAATGGACCCGAAAAGACACATGGAACAATTTTTATCTATGTGTGAATTACATCTAGTAGAACACGAAGATGTAATGGTTATATTGTTTTTGCAAGAATTGATTGGCCTAGCTCATGAATGGTATATGTCCCTTCCAACCCGATCAATTGTGTTTTTTGATGATATAGAGACTATGTTTATGACCATGTATGTGCCTTCGTTTATGTACCACACGTTATTAACTGAGTTCACTCAAATCCATTTGAATAAAGGTGAAAGGATAAGAGATTTCAATTTGTGGTTTCACAAGATGCTAAATAAAATCCCTAAAGATCAAATACCAAATGACCTAGTTATACTTGGTTTTTATAAGAATGCTATGCCAACAAATGTAAAATATGTTATCAAAGATGATCAAATAAAATATTTGGATGGAGCTATGCATAAAGTTATTGGGATGGAATAAATTATGATATAAATAAATGTCGATCCTAAAATTATCCTCGGAAAAATTCAAAGAAAAATGACTAACTTAACCATAGAAAACCAAAGAGATTCAGGCTCAAGGAATGTTGAGAAACGAGAAATTGGTGGAATATTTTAGGGTGTTATCCCATATGTAAGAAATGGTTTATCTACAACTGAAGAAACCAAGAAAAAAATTGAGATAACTTAGATGAATAGGAAAATTTGGAAAATGTAAACTGAACTGGTAATGTTAAGTCGAGCTACCAACCTACTTCCTTCAGAAGACCAAGATGTTAGATTTCTTGTACAAGAACAAAGACTAAATCCTTCTCAATATTAGAGAGAAAGAAATGGTAGGAGGAATGAAGAACATAGACCAAGAGGACCACAGGTACCAAACCAAAATGCCCTTGAGTTAGACAAAATTTCTATTGAAGAAAGTTTTAAAGACCTTGATCTGGAGTAAAAAACTATGCAAGAGGATGGTCTAGAATTAGTACATACTGATGAACAGGAACCATTTTATATTTTCAATTAACAAGATGGAAATGATATTTTTCAATATAATGTGGTCCAGACAAGGGCACAAATAAAAAAAGTCAAAGAAAAGTAGGTTCCAGAAAAAGAAAAGACTAAGTCAAGTCAATTAGAAACAACGAAGCAACCACCTGTTGCTAATCAGACAAAGACTCCACAACAAGTGACATAACATAATGGATGATCTTTCAAAAGTCAAAATCACTTATCCCTTTATGGAAGTCGTTAAGATTCCACAACATAGAGAGATATTGTTTAAAATATTTGATGATTCAGATACAAGAATGGAAGTTGCAGTAATAAACTCAAAGTGGCAACAAAACTATTCCTTAGCTAAACATAAACCAAAAGTTCTACCATTTTACATTACCATAAAGAACCATGGAGTCATTCTATATAAATTTTTGATTGATAATGGATCTATTAATAACATTATTCCTTTATCAGTGATGCAAGCACTCATAATAGAATGTACTAGACATTATGAAACCAGTGAAATCATTTATGCCATTGACTCAAGAAAATTTCTAGCTTATGGAGAGATTAAATATTTTTGTGCCTGGATAAGTGCAACTCTTCATATCACCATCATTTTCACTATTATAGTAGTATACTTTCCTCCAACATATGGAGTTTTTCTGGGAAGATATTGGTCCTCAATGATTGGAGGCTACATCATGAACGATGGAAGCTATATGATGCTCCCAAATAAATATGGAACAATGGTAAGGGTCCCCAGATAAATAAGAAAACCTTTTTCTTTCAAAAGAAAGGAAAATGAATATATGAGAAATTGTCTTGATGCTAGAATGGGAAACTATGTTGTCTTTGATTCAGAACAGATATGCACTCAAGAACATATAAACAAACAAGACTCTTTTCAAGGATACTGAAAAATGTCTTTTGATGTTGCATATTCTAAGTTAGGAAATGGATATAGAATTATTTTCAAAATCCCACAATCTATTTTATATCCTCATTCCATAAGACTTGAATTTACATGCAATAATAATGAATTTGAATATGAAGCATTGATTCAAGGAATGATCATTTCCATTCAACTGAAAGTTGAACACTTATTAGTAACCAATGATTTTGAATTGATTGTAAATAATATCAAAGGAAAATATAAAATCAGAAAGGAAAAATTGAAATATTATGTTAAAAGAGTAATAGATCTCATGCACTCTTTCAAATATTTCAACATATCATTTATCCCTAGAGAAAATAATAAAAAAGAGGATGCATTTGCAGTCACTGCATTCTTGTTTAAAACAAAATATTTACAACAAGAAGGCACTTATCATGTGAAGATTATTTTTCGACCATCAGTCCTAGATAATCGAGAAAAATTACAAGTTTTTGAGAACAATGAACATGTGGTAAATATTTTCATAGACGATGATACCAAAATTGAAGAAGACTCAGAAGAAGGTCAAAATTTGCAAGAAGAAATTCAAGAGAAAATAAAAAAACCTACTCCAAAGAAATATGCCAGTATGAAATCCTTCTTTATGAGAGATGAACAAACTAAAATTTCAAAACCACTTGAAGAACATTCTGTTATAAAAGTTCAAGAAACCTATAAGATAAACATTACTACTCCTGAATCACCAAAGTACACAAACTTGGGTACTAGTTGTACTAAAGAAGAAAGGGACAAGTACACTCATCTTTTCAAATAATTTCAAGATGTGTTTGCATGGAGTTACAATGACTTAAAGGAATACAATAAATCAATATTCCAACATATTATACCTTTGAAAGAGGGTGCTAATAATTTCAAACAAAAATTGAGAATAATTAAACCCAAGATAAATCCTTTGGGAAAAATAGAAATCGAGAAATTAGAGAAGGAAGGCATGATTTCTCCCATCAGGAATTCATAATGGCTTTCAAACCCAATAGTTGTTAGGAAGAAAACTATTTATATATGCTTATGTGTTGATTTTAGAGATATCAATAAAGTTAGTATAAAGGATAGTTACCCACTACAAAACATGGAAATGATTCTTCAACAAGTCACATGATCTGCATTAATGTCAATGTTAGATGGGTTTTCAAGATACAATCGGGTTATTATAGCAGAGGAGGATAGGAAAAAACCAACATTTGTAACCACTTGGGGAATGTATTCCTATATCAGAATTCCATTCAGATTAAAAATGTTGCTACCTTACAAAAATCCATGGATCATACTTTCAAATATTTCATAGGAAAATTCATGGATGATTATCAAGATGACTTAACTGTCTACTCAAAATCAAGGGAGATACACCTCACACATCTTAAATAGATATTTGAGAAGTGTAGAATATATGGAATATCATTAAATCCAAAGAAATGTTTATTTTTTGTAACAAAAGGAAATTTTTTAGGCCATGTTGTCAGTAAGGAAGGGGTATACATAGATCCTGAAAGAATCAAAGTGATAAATAGTCTAAACCCCCCAACCTCAAAAAAGGGAGTGCAATACTTCTTTGGGGATGTTAATTTGTTAAGAAGGTTTGTCCCTGAATATGCTTCCATTTTTAAACCCATTAGAAAACTACTGAATAAAGACAAATAATTTGAGTGGACACTAGAAATTCAAAGAGCATTCACATAAATTAAACTTTCCATTACTATTGCACCAGTCCTGATTTTGATAAAGAATTCATATTGTATTCATTTTCCTCAGATGAAACCATTTCTTCGATTCTCACCCATAAAAAATAGAAACAAGAAGAGTTGCCAATTTCTTTTATGATTAAAATGTTACATGATTATGAATTGAGTTATTCACCTATCAGAAAACAATCTCTTTCACTTGTAAAATAAATTTCCCATTTCAGGACGTATATTCTTTCAAATCATGTTATTTCTTATGTTCCACTTTCACCAATTAAGATGTTGTTGAACCAAAAAATCAAAGAAGGAAGATGGGATAATTGGTTAGCTAAACTTCAAGAATATGACATAGAGATTAAACCATTAAAGGTTGTTAGAGGAAAAGGTTTATGTAAATACATGAAAGGAATTGAAGCTATAAATACTTCTTCTGCTAAGGGATTTAAGATTGTAATTAAATAAAAAGGTTTGGAGAACTCTAAATGGTATAGGGATATAATTTTCTATTTGAAATCAGGCCAATTCCCCCCAAAAATGTATTCAAAGGAAGGAAGGAATTTGAAAATGAAAACAAAAATTTATGTTATAGTGTCAGGAGTATTGTTCAGGAGAAATATTGATGGTATATTTTTAAAATGCTTGGATCACATTAAATCCATAAAAGTAATACAAGAATCCTACCAGGGAATCTGTGGGGGACACGTTTCACCAGTGGTGACAACACATAAAATCATCTGAGATAGTTTCTATTGGCCAACGATATTTAAAGACTCCTGTGAATTCATTAAAAAATGAATTCCATGTCAAACATTTTCAGGAAAAATGAAGAGGATTGTTATTCCCTTACAATCATCGATGGTAGAAAAACCATTCGTTCAATGGGGTATATATTTGATTGGTCCAATAAATCCCAAATCTAGAAAAGGACTGTCAGGCTGCTAAATTGTAGCTTTTAAGTGTCCTGAATCACTAAATTGTCAAACCAGGGTTGGTATACTTCGAGCTGATACACAGTATGTGCAGGCAAGCATCTAGTCTTTATTCGAATGCTATCCTAA
>SNQJ01S0030105.1:8615-20055 GCA_010110895.2 Picea sitchensis
CAGGGTAGTATTGCTCCTTAATAGCATCCCTGAAGGATTACTAGGTGGCCATGACTGTAAAGAATGAGGGTTCCTCTGTTTCCTTTTTCTCACAAAAAGTTTCCCACCAATCTTTGACACGGGGAATGACTTTGAGGAGCACAAAAGTAATCTTTTCTCTATTCGAAAAGTTACGGACAAAAAAATACCCTTCTAGTAGATTCAACCACTTATCTACAACATTTGCGTTTATCTAACCTTCAAATATAGGAATATTGAAGTTTATTTGTACCTTGAAGGGGGTAGCGCCTCCGCTCGAAGAAGATGCGTCGCCTGTTGGTAGCCGCCGAAGGATTTGTGCGAAACTATCCATCATATCGTTCCTTTGTTGCGTGAGGGATTCCTCAATCAACAATTTGAAAGGATCCCCCGTCCCGTCATATTTATTTTCTCCTACCATGAGAGGTCGCTTGGGTGTGTGAGATCTTTTGTCCTCAAGAGAAACAAGTTCGAGACCCAACTCTTTGTACTCCGACCTCGTTGGGGACATGCATTAAGATGACAAGGAGCATACTGCTCTGATACCACTGATCTGGATTTTATGAGAAGAAAGAAATGAATACAGATTATTAATAGGTGCTTAACACAAAATAACAAAGATATAGTAAAAATGGTTTTCTATTCAATAAGGAAATAAGCTAAAATTGTAAAATGTAGCGGAAACAAGCTTGCTGGAATGGTGACGACTTATCTCTGAGAAGAGATGTGAAGGCTGCACTCATTCACAAGAAGATGATTACAATGAGGCTCTGAAGGCATTTTTACAATAAACAAGAATGCCCAAAACCCTAGACATCCAAAAACCTAACCCTAGGAGATGAAGTGCCAAAAGTCATGTGGGCCCTGTCTGGGTAAGTTAGTACATCAATGTCCCCGGGTCGTAACTTTTGCATATGATCTCCGTTTTAGGCATATGATAGCCTGTTGGAAATGTATCGTTGAGGAGATTCATTTTGGGGTCTCAATATTTACTTTGGATATCATTGAGAATTTCTATCCCGAAAAACCTTCATTGAGGCCCTCAAAATGGCCCCTGAAGTTAAAACTGCTAAAAATAGTAAATTGCCAAAATTGCCAGAAAACTATTTTGAGCCAGTTGGAAAAGGTGGGTGGCCACCGATATCCACCTGGATTAGTGTGCTATAATCTGAATTTTTCCTTAGTGGGCCATTTTCCCATTAAGGGATCCCTTTTAAGCTTGGAGTCATTATTAAAGAAAATTTGATTTGAAGGGCATAATTTTTGTGTGCATGTTTGAATTTTGGTTTCCAGATTGATTTCGTTGTTTTATTTATTTTCAGCGAGTATATTTTATTCAGTGAGTTGCAATTTATTTTCCAGCAAGGAAATATATAGGAAATAACTTATCTAGGTGTTGGGAATTGAGATTTTAACAATATGTGGGATCTCAGAGACCACTAGCACATTGATAATATTGAAATGCATATTTAATTACATATAATGCATACAAATTATATCGCACACAAGTTGAATTATATGATGAATGGTTAGCAGGGATGAATTTTCCTCCCAATTGTAGGAATTCAATGTGGACACCACCCCCAAGTGGGGATATGAGGTGACAAGGTATAAAAATGACCCATTGGCTTTCTCTCCCACATAGATCTCACAAGAATGATAGTACTAGGATTCAATATACACAAGTTAATAAATAATGAAAGTCAAGAATTAATGATGAAGATGTTGCAAATACTCACTATCATCATTCACATAAGAACATGAGAAATATCAGACAACCAACACTAGCACTGATTAGAACAATCCACCATTAGTGTACCAACTACAAAATGAATTCTTCATGTCCATGATACATTTTTGGCATTGGATCCTCAATTTGTGTGACTATTCTGGACAGGTTTCAAATCTCTCTATATATTTATTACCACATGAACTCAATCCCTACCAAAAACAATATAGCTATTCATGAGTCAAATCTTAGTAGAGGTTAAACTTATATACAATAATATCTCCTTCCCATAGCCTTAACCTCCCATACATTGAACATGACTTCTCCACTTTACAATTGTCGGCCCTCAACCAAGTTTTGAGGAAACATTGGTGGGGATTGACCACTTTTGGGACTTCGAAGTAGCGAACGAATATGGAATGCCCAGGTGGAGCTGAGATCACGGGATCTCACTTATTTTGTGGGCTTATGGACCCAACATGGGGTTCATTAGGGTTTATGTAATGGGTTATGGGATGTCGGCCCATGGGTTTACCCATGTTTAGGCCTTTTTGTAAATGTAAAAGTATAAATAAGAAGGAATGTAATGTAGAAGTAGGCAATGTAAGAAACTATGTGCTAATTCANGAATTCAATGTGGACACCACCCCCAAGTGGGGATATGAGGTGACAAGGTATAAAAATGACCCATTGGCTTTCTCTCCCACATAGATCTCACAAGAATGATAGTACTAGGATTCAATATACACAAGTTAATAAATAATGAAAGTCAAGAATTAATGATGAAGATGTTGCAAATACTCACTATCATCATTCACATAAGAACATGAGAAATATCAGACAACCAACACTAGCACTGATTAGAACAATCCACCATTAGTGTACCAACTACAAAATGAATTCTTCATGTCCATGATACATTTTTGGCATTGGATCCTCAATTTGTGTGACTATTCTGGACAGGTTTCAAATCTCTCTATATATTTATTACCACATGAACTCAATCCCTACCAAAAACAATATAGCTATTCATGAGTCAAATCTTAGTAGAGGTTAAACTTATATACAATAATATCTCCTTCCCATAGCCTTAACCTCCCATACATTGAACATGACTTCTCCACTTTACAATTGTCGGCCCTCAACCAAGTTTTGAGGAAACATTGGTGGGGATTGACCACTTTTGGGACTTCGAAGTAGCGAACGAATATGGAATGCCCAGGTGGAGCTGAGATCACGGGATCTCACTTATTTTGTGGGCTTATGGACCCAACATGGGGTTCATTAGGGTTTATGTAATGGGTTATGGGATGTCGGCCCATGGGTTTACCCATGTTTAGGCCTTTTTGTAAATGTAAAAGTATAAATAAGAAGGAATGTAATGTAGAAGTAGGCAATGTAAGAAACTATGTGCTAATTCAGTAGCTAACTGCAAGAGGCAAGTAGTTTTGAGTTTCTTTGTGGAACAAAACATGTATGCAAGGCTCTATGCTTGATAGAGGAGTTAGCTCTATGCCTTGACCTGATTTTGGGGAAGGTGGATCTGGTGTGTAGTGTGCAGATCACCCTTCCAGTGTGAAGCTTGGATCTGTGGCTTAGTGCATAGGAGCAGACAAATGTAAGAGATTGAAGAAGACTAATAAAATAATAAGAAGCCGTTGGTGGACGTAGCTCCACACTGTAGTGAACCACGTAAATATTGTGTTGATGGTTTTCTTTGTGCTATAATATTTATGCTGTGAATTTTCTTAGTGCATTGAATGTTATGAATAATAGATAGATCTATGAATGCTTAGTTCTTTGTCTATGTTAAATATGTTAGATCTAACTTATGATGCTAAGTGCGGAGTGTATTTTATCACTATTACTGCGTCGATTTGTACTTAGGGTTTGATCTGAGATGTGAATAAAGATAATAAATTAATAGGTGTTGTCCCTAAGTACTCTGCGAGGTGTTATAATCACAGATCTGTGTCCCAGCTTGGTTACAAACACTTGAGTCCTGTAACCCCCCCTGCCTATACCTTGGGTGAGACTTCGCCTGCTTCGCAGATGTTGCTGAAAGGACCTGTAGTTAGGATTTTGTTGGTGCGTTGTTTAAGCGTTGAACCCTAGGTCTGCCCCTGTGCCAACAAATGGTTCTATTTCCGGGACCTGAAACTATGATTGCTGAGAACTGAAAGAAAATAAAAGCTTTGTGCGTAGATTTGTTGCTACAGTGCACAATATTCTACTTGACTTGCGAAGCTCTGTGCTAAGAAAGAAACACGATTTGAAGAAAAGAGGTAAGATCTTGAAAGAGGTAAAGCTTTATGATTTTATAAGAGTAAGATAAGTGGAATTTTTTGTTTCGAAAATATGAATCTAGGTATGTTTGATAGATTCTGTCCTAGTCTAAAAGCTAGGGTACAGTTAGAAGAAAGAGTTGATCCGAATAATACTGATAGAAATAGAGAAAGATATATTATTCCTATGAATAGAAATAATTTTTGTACTAATAAGTGGATGCAGAAACCTAGAAAGATTTTTTTCAGATTGCAGGTCCATCATTGTGATCCCAGTGCACAGTACATGAGAGGTTGGGGAACGCTTAAGAGAAAGAGAGGATTGACACTATGCTATAGCTACAAAAGACCGTGACATCTTGCTAAGGAATGCCCTGGTGTAGGTCCTATTTGTCTTTGTTGTAAAATTGTTGGTCATGAATTTGAGGATTTCCCAAGGATGATTGCTAAAGTAGAACAAATGAATATGAGTCAAGAGAATAAGAACATGTTAGATAAAGAATCAGAGAAATCTCACACTATGTTAGTACAATTAAAAGAAGTAGTGGATGATCACAAGGATGTCAGTTTATCAGAGATCTTGAAAGAAAAACAATGCATAAGTACAAGAATAGGAGACTTCGACATAGACCATGTCTTGGATGAAGAGACACAAGTGAACATTATGACATAAAGCACTTGGGAAAATTTGGGAAAGCCTACTGTGGTACCTTCACTGGGAATGATCAACTTGTTTAAAGGAAAGATGATAACCCTATGTGGAAGAGTTACTAAGGTACTTGTTGTCATCCATGGAACACCGACTCAAGAAGAATTTGAATTTATTAGGTTTGTTGAGAACAACGCCCCTTTTCCTCTTTTGTTAGGAATGACTTGGATCAAGAAGGATCAAATCAGAAGGAAAGCAGAGGAAGAAGATACAGAAAAGAAAAAACAAGAACTAAGGGATTCCATAGCTAGAAGAATAGCTCGACTGATGGAAGAACGAAAAGTTGAGTCGAAGCAACAGAGTGCAAGAGAATTAGCTATCAAGGTTGAAAGAATGGAAGAAGGTTTGAAGGACCTATCCATACAAGAAATAAGAATACCCACCCTGGAGTTAATAAGAGAAGAGGTATTCCATTTCAACCCTATCAGAGCACATCAACAACGCAAAGTTACTATACTAAGAGAAGATAAGAATAAGAATATAAAGAGGAACCCAGAGAATCAGATCATAGGAAAGAAGGCAAGGAAGCTCAGTAAGAAGAAATCCAAGTTAGAAAAACTACAAGAAGTTCTAGAGAAGACTTCGCAGGAGGCAGGCTTGTAGGCTCTGAACCTCACCAGAAAAGAAGAACCATGTAGAATGGGAATTCGCCGTGGCGAAGCCATATGACCATTGGAGGTGCCCCGACTATTAGAACGATGCTCCGAACGGTTAGGAAACACATTTATGGGAAAATAGACCATTTTTGGGATGTTGAGACCGTTCCCTAACATACTGATTTGTATTGATTGAGGCATTCCTGCACGTTGGAGGAATCCGTTACGACACTTGATTATTTAACCCTTCAGACGCTGTGCCGGGATCCCTTTTTTCCACCCGTGATTATATGAGCTAACAAAGAAGTGATTGTGTACATCAAACTGTGCTATCAAACCTCACCATCTATTGTTTACACCACCTTGACCCTCAACAGTTCTACCCAGGGAAGACTTTAGATCGCTCCTTGACACAACGCATAAAGGAGGCATATGACAAAGTTGAGAAGGGAAAGCGAGGGTACAAGGTAGCCTCCATCTAGGATGGCACAGTGTGCCTATCTTGTCAACTCATAGCTAGAAATATTTTTTGAAAGAACTGCTTCACGCAGGTCACCGGGTTCGTGGTGGACCTCGCAGGAAAGTGCGTGGAGGGGATGCAAATGAATTGGGAGATCTACCTCATCTACGAGCTCAAGAAAGACTATCACGAAGCGGAGGACCAAGGATACAAGTTCCACTTTAACTGGTTACTGGTGTTGATCACATTTGTCACTTGGAAAATGTCGAAAGGAGAAACCTTCCAGGAGATAGAACCATCAGAGCCGTTGGATGCGAGGTTATCAACCCTATGCTACACGAATGACATGTCAAAGCAGTGGCAGTTGAACACAGTGTTCCATGCCTACTATCAATAGATGAAGGTTTCTATTGAGTCGTTCCCACGCATGAATCTGCGAACATTGCACCAGTACATACCGATGGCTAAGTTCCGCATAGATTGACACTTCATTTATATCACTACGCGCATGGATGAGAGAAAGGAGCAATTACAATCTTACTATAAGATGACCGATGAAGATATGGAGGAGATCACCAAGGAATGGTCAATAGAGTTCCTTGTACCAATTGATGATGAAAAACTCTCCGACCCTGACATCATCAGAAGCCCCTTGGTCACCCGTGTTGAGCATGTTGGACAGACCAACGCGAAGAAGAAGAAGAAAAATGAGGAAGTTCAAAACATATAAACTGATGAGGAGGATAGCGTATCAGAAGAAAGTAAACCTGACTCGCTCGCAGGAGGAGGAGGAGGAGACGAAGTAAATCAAGGATGAGGAGGAGGAGACGAAGTAAATCAAGATGGAGGAGGGGGAGAAGGATAAAATAAATGAGAAGGCAAAGTTACACCTCCGAAGGATCCCCCTACTGAGGCCGAAACATCAAATAATAGGAAGGTTTCTCCACAAAAATCCTTAACAAGAAAGAAGACCCACGCCAGTAAGCCCTAGATGGAGGCCACCCTCATAGAAGATGATATAAGCCTAGTTCGCGAACCGATGGAAGATGCGTCCGAGGAACTATTACAAAGATATGGCGTGAAGCAGGAGGAGATGTATGTAAGAGTTGAGAAGGAACTGCAGGAAATTCAATGAGCCATTCAATTGAGCCGCGTAGTATCTACTGCGCCTTCCTCGTCGAAGACTGCATAGTTGGGGGATGAACCAACCCAAATTTGATGAATTGAGGATGCAACAGAGGCTCGACTTCAATGAGTCCAAGAAGAAAAGGAGTAGGCTATATAATCCTTGAAGAAAGAGAAAGAGGAGATCTTGGAGAAACTGCGAGTTACACGGTACTACATGACCACTTATGAAAATGAGAAGGATGAGTTCCAGGTGATGCTTGAGGGAGACAAAGAGAAGATACAGAAGGAAAAGGACCAACTACTCACAAAGAAGACTCCAGTAAAGGAAGTGGTGAGAAAAGCACTTCGTTCTATGCCAGGCTCGACATAGGAGGAACATGAGGCATTTGAGGTCCAAGTGAAGAAGCTCGCTGAGGCCATCTAGTAGCTTCAAGAAAGGGTAACAAAGTTGGAGCTTCAAGTAGTACCTAGAACTTTGCAGGAAGTGCACTACCAGAGGGAGGAATCCGCTAAGAGTGCAGTTGGAAGGATCAAGATCCTTTCCTTAGAATGCAAGCAACTAAGTGACAGAAGCACGCAAACCTACGAACACCTCACATAAGACCCAAAGGTTAGGAAGTTGGAAGCACAACTACAAGAGGCGCATCAACAGGCACTAACAGTACAAGCGTAGATGAAGTCACTCATTGTGGTCGAGAGAATGAAGAGATCACAAGAACAATGTGCAGCCCAACAATAGATTACTGCCATCTAGGGCAGAGTAATGGAGGTCACACAGAGGCTACAACCATTGCAGGAGGAAGCCTGCACAGTGTTTGAAAAGATCGAAGGGAAAGGAGCACAACTGGACCAAGTAGTTGTGATAGGAGAACAACGCCTAGAAGGGCCTATTACAGAGAAAATGATCCAGGAGTTCATTGAGCAGGAAGATCAGGTGAAGCAACAAGTAAAGACAGCTCGAGGCCTTCGAAGCAACACTGCCCAGACCTGAGTGACTCAGGATGAGTCACAAGTGAGTGTTGGGGGCATGTTGGCCCTTGACAAAGTTTTGAGGAAACATTGGTCGGGATTGACCACTTTTGGGACTTCGACATAACAATCAAAGATGGAGCACCCAGGCAGAGCTGAGATCACGGGATCTCACTTATTTTGTGGGCTTATGGACCCAGCATGGGGTTCATTAGGGTTTATGTAATGGGTTATGGGATGTCAGCCCATGGGTTTAACCATGTTTAGGAATTTTTGTAAATGCAAAAGTATAAATAAGAAGGAATGTAATGTAGAAGTAGGCGATGTAAGTAGATATGTGCTAAGTTGGTATCTAAGTGCAAGAGGCAAGTTTTTTTTAGTTTCTTTGTGCAACAAAACATGTATGTAAGGCTTTGTGATTGATAGAGAAGTTGGATCTGTGCCTTGACATGATTTTGGGGATGTTGGATCTGGTGCGCAGTATGAAAATCACCCGTACAGTGTGAATCTTGGCTCTGTGGATTAGTGCACAGAAGCAGACAAATGTAAGAGATTGAATAAGACTAATAAAAGAAGAAGAAGCCGTTGGTGGATGTAGCCCCACACTGGGGTGAACCACGTAAATCTTGTGTTGATGGTTTGCTTTGTGCTATAATGTTTATGCTGTGAATTTTCTTGGTGCATTGAATGTTATGAATAATAGATAGATCTATGAATGCTTAGTGCTTTTTCTATGTTGAATATGTTAGATCTAACTTCTGATGCTAAGTGCAGAGTGTATGTTATCACTATTACTGCACAGATTTGTACTTAGGGTTTGATTTGCGATGTGAATAAAGCTAATAAATTAATAGGTGTTGTCCCTAAGTACTCTGCGAGGTGTTATAATCACAGATATGTGTCCCATCTTGGTTACAGACACTTGATTCCTGTAACCCCCCTTACCTCTACCTCAGGTGAGACTTTTCCTGCTTCGTAGGTGTTGCCGAAAGGGCCGGTAGTTAGGGTTTTGTTGGTGTGCTATTTAAGCGTTGAACCCTGGGTCTGCCCCTGTGCCAAAAACAACCCATAACTATCATGAAATAGAATAACCCCGACCTCCCATACAATGAACATGACTTCTCCACTTTACAACCCATAACTATCATGAAATACCAATAACATATGGATGCAAGGAAAAATATACATGAGGATAATAAACTTTCCAAAAATCCAAAAGAAAGTATGTGTACATGGACGATACAATTTGCATGGGTAGGAAAGGTGTCTAAATTTAGTGTATACAATGCACATTGAAGGTACTACCTTGAATTGAAATGGAATATGCATTTATGACTTGACACATAATCTTTTGGAATATTCCACAGAGATGACAAAGTCTTATGGGTTGACTTTCCCCTTTTTCCCTCTCAACCCTTGTCACACCATAACATTTCCTCTTTATCCTTAAGCAAGCCATCCATATGTTCCATTTTTTTTATTAATATTACTTTTAACATATTACATTAACATGTATGGTTCATTTTTTATATAAATTTAGAAAAAAACAAAATATACTAAGTGATGAACCATACAGAAAATTAAAGTATCCATTCTAAAGTTAGTCATCCATAGTTCCTATTGGGGCCTTGAATTTGGGATCTTCAATAAGGACAAACAACTTTGATATTATGTACAATATATAAATCATGAGGAATTTTATGTTAATCCTACATGACTTGTCTACCAAGCTAAATTCACAAGAATTTTATCAAAAACTATGGATGATAACTTTAGATTTGTACAAATGGGGGTAGAAACATGGGGTTTCATAGTGCACCTAATGGATTCTAGTAGTGAGCTTGAACTGGGAAACCATTTTTTTCATCCTATGGTTATGATATATATATCATTGGCTTTGTTTTCTTTAACCCTTGAAAATCAAAACACAACTATGTTTACAAAAAATATAATTTCAAAATAACCAGAAACAAGAAATAATGAGATAAAATATGTAAAAACACCATTGTATATTGATAATGCAAACAATGAAAACAATGTTCACTTGCCTCTTAAGGTCGGGTGACCTTTCACCGAGCAGAGCTCCAAATACACTATGTTCATTCATATAGCTCCAGGAACTTAGTGGAAGCTTCCCCCTAGAGTCCATATTGCCTCCATTTGTGCAATGGACTTCGTGATCTTTCCCCATTCAACTAACAAGCATATAACTATAGGTTGAAGGTCACGAGGAAACAATTACTCTTTTAACCACCCTTGACTCATGGCCCAAATTCCTCCATTAAGCATAACTTATAATGGAGAAAGGAAGCCCATAAATTTATTCATTGATGTCTTAAATAATTTCAAGTATATTCTCTTCTCTTTAACTCCATTTCCACTTGGATTTCTAAATTCCTTGAGCCATTGGTAGCTAGAGGTTTGGTGTGTGCGTCTAGATATCAAAATATCTCAGCCAAATTTTTACTTTTGGAATATATAATATTACCTTAGTTACAATTAGAAGCTAACAGTTCCTAGACAAGAGTCGTTTAATTCACAAACAACTCCTGTTGCTTGTTCCCACAAAAAGGTCATCTTACACTGACACAATGCTTATCAATGAAAACAAATAATGTCCAAGGTTATTCTAGGTATACATTTAAGCTTAGATTGGAGACTCTGTGATTCTACAACCTCGAGGATTGAAATACTTATGTTCTTTCCTAGTGATGTGAAGGCCGGATGAAGAACACAACACGATCTTGCTAGTGATGTTTCAACAATAAAAATGAAACAAGAAATACATCAGATAATTGTTGTAATATCCTGGTCTAGCGTTCAATAAACATCAAGCAGTCTCCAAATAGATACATTCATTGTCTATTCCTCAAAATACTAAGTGGAAAATTTTAGGATTACCTGATATAAAATTCGATGTCTAAATAAGACTGAATTATTTCACCAATGATTATGTCTTTATGTTCTCTTGAATCATGCTATTGCTCTGCCCTTCCAATACCCTCATCCAAAAAATTTCCAATACCACAAAATTGGACTCTAGAGCCAATGAAAACATGAAGCTCCCTGCAAATATGCTCATCCATGAAATTTATACAAGATGGGAGGGCATAATCACTACCCAAAACCCCCTTGTTTAAAAAACTGGGCAAACAAAAGGTTTAGTTGCTCCATACCCCAAAATTTGGGTGAATGAAAGCGTGAACCCTAGAATATACTAAATGGGAGGGTGGATTCGCTATCATCAAGTCCCATTTTTCTGGAAATCGGGCGAATGGAGCTTGTAGATAGAAATTCCATGGGCAAAAAATATTTTTTTCCCCTCTCCCTCATAAAAACCATGGCTAACTCTCTACACAATTTTTTTTTAAAATAAATTAGGGGCAAATGATAAAATAACAAAAAAAACCACTACAATACAAAAAATTCACCCCAATCAAAATCAGACCCCTTTGATTTCGCCCATGAGAAAAAATTCACCCCTAAAATTATCTATGGTAACTGTCCAACTGGATGTCTATGCTCAAACTTTACCTTTTGACATTC